>JAAAQI020113108.1:0-15948 GCA_011800005.2 Stichodactyla mertensii
CTTTCCCGCCCTTTTTTGACTTTGGGCTATCTTTCAACAGCGAGTCGCTGTCTAAATCGGACTCTTCCGATTCTTCATTAGATTCGATGTCCGAGTCAGACATTTCGGTTTTTCTCCTCTTTGGTATCCTTTTTTCCTGAGGATTAGCCATTCTTTTCATGGCTTTGTGCATAGAAGTCATAGACTCCGCCATTATTTCCATGTTCTTGTTCAATTTTTCAAGTGTGTTCCCCAGCGTGTCGCTGGCATTATTTGGTGTCTTTTCCTCTCCATTTTCTTCACCCTTCGGGGGTTCCTCCTCTCTGAGTAGTTTACTTTCTTCATCTTCATTTTCTGAGTTAGTGTTTATATCTTCAGTTTGTTTTGCTTCAGGGTCATTCTGTTGGCGTTTGCGCACCATCCTTTACACGTCCGAATGCCACGAAGGTAGCAAGCAACTGAATGTGAAGGTGCGCACGCATATCTCTCACGTGACTTACTAGCGACATAGACCGATGACGTAGTAGAATATGATTTGTAGCTAAGTATGATTGTGTACACTGATTTGCTTGCAGATTATTCCAAAGGTTTTGGAGGCAAGTTTGGAGTAGAGAAAGACCACCAAGATAAGGTAAAATATTCTACTGCAGCTGTAACTCTATTGATCTACTGCAGCTGTAACTCTATTGATACACTATATACAATATTGAACAAGCAAGTATAAAGATTTTAAAGTAGAAACAGATGCTATTGTTGTTGCTATTTTTGTTGCTGTTGTTGCTAATACATGTAGTTTAACTGTTATATTGACTTGCTGGCTGCTATTATTCTTGCTGTTTTTGTTGCTGTTCAGTTGCTAATCTAGTTACTGTTTTTGTTGTTGCTGGTGCTATCGTTGCTGTGTTGCTTGTGGCTGCTACATGTATCTTGTCAGTAGTTACTGCTGTTATTGCTGTTGATACTGCAGTTGCTGTTGCTGTGTGGGTGTTGTTGCTGTTTTTGGAAGTTCCATTCACGTCATACTTTCACATTCTAGTCTGCAGTAGGGTGGGAGTACCAAGGCAAAACAGAGGCACATGAATCCACTAAAGGTACAGTTTATCTATAAACACCTAACAATAGATTTAAAAAATAATCACAGCCAAAAGCACTGTCTAATCAATATAAGCAACTAAGTCAGGACCAAAATCAAATGTCAGTACATAGTACTAGGGCACACATCTGAAATTGGGAAGCAAAGAAGGCGAGCAAGTACTGTGTAAATGGATGAACTAATGAAAAAAATTACCAACTCAGAAGCCTTATTGGCTAGCTTGTTCCTTGAGGCTGTGACAGTACTTCTTTTTTTTGAAATAGATTAATAAGTATAAGGGACATTTTTGTTCCAATTTCCTTAGCTGGATAACAATCAGACTGTAAATGTGTGCTGTGCTCTGTTCACAAAGGCAATACACTAGCCACTGACAGAAACATATTGGAAATTAATTAATGGCTGTGTGTCAGTCAGCACCTAGCCAGTTTAATGAATCTTTCAAAAACAATTATGACTTTACAGCAGATTCATAAATATAAGTTCATTGCCTGCAAAGGTGAGGGCAAAGAACCACTAACATCTAATTAATAAAAATACATATATAATTAAGAGGCTGGAGTAGGGAGGAGGTGGGTAGCTTGAAACGAAGTGTGTCAAACTGATCTTGTAAACACCATCCAATATATACCATAATTGAAGTGTGTAATTGCCATCTGCAAGCATACACCATTGTTTGTCAGCATCAGCAATACAAATTCAAATGCTCACTCCATTTTCCCTCTCAAAATGGTAAAATATACTAACATGAAAATAGTCACATGAAATTTTATTTCCCTAAGGCAAACAATCCATTTTGTTCATCAACACGTTTTTAAAAAATTCCTTTATTTGATATTTCAACACTTAGTACTTTACACTTATATTCTTACATTTACATTAAAAACAAAAAGTCAAAAGCAAAAGCAAAAACAACAACAACAACAACAACAACAAATACTTGATTGCAGGAAGCGACCAAAAAAAAACCCAAACAAACATATAAATGACTACAATATTACCTGTAACATTTACGTTATGGAGTAGCCAAGTTTCATTTATGAATAAATGAAAGAAGTTTAATGTTCCACTTTGTTCACCAACACATGCTTAATTAATGACAGAATCACAAGAAGGGAGAGAAGCAAGCCTCTTAATGATGTCAGTATGCAGTCTATGTAGTTATTGAGGTTTTCACATGATGTCACGATGTTGAAAAATTTGTTTTATCTGAAAAAGAATTTATAGTCAAATTTGTTATATAGATATTAGTAAAATTGTAAAGTTTTGTCATAAGTTTAATTCAAAATCCAGACAAAATTTGAATTTTTGAACCTTAGAATTTTTACAAAGAAATGTATGCTGTGGCAGGCATATTTTGCCTCCAAACATACGTGATTTCTTTATAGAATTTCTGGATTTTGAAAAAATAATATATCTTTGTTAGTTTATGTTTAATTTAACAGTAAAGCCCTTTTTCAAATAAATCAAATTTCTTGCCAGAGTGTGACATCACATAAAAAAACTCAATGGTGAAAACTGATTTCCTATCATGTAATGCCAAGCTAAGACTTGTTACAAGGGTTTTATATGACTGTTATCTTAAATAGATTACTCCAAGGGTTTTGGTGGCAAGTATGGTGTACAGAAGGATAGAGTAGACAAGGTAATTAACTTTCATTATCTTTCATTGATATGGACATATAAATAGAGAATAATACATGGGCGCACGGAGATATGGAATTTATCTTTGAGTGTTCAATTTGATATCTCATGAGTGAGTGCAGTGAACGAGTGAGATATCAAATTTGAACACGAGAAGATAAATTCCATATCTTCAAGCGTCCATGTATTTTTCTGTTTATTATAATATAAACTATAGTGTTTTCAAGGATTTCTACCACTGAATACTAAAATTTCGATTGGTTGATATTTTCACAAAAATATTGTATTTTTACGTGTGCTGAGATACGACATTTCTCAGTGGTAGAACTCCTTGTAAAACACTGTAGTTTATATAATAAACTTTTTTTAAATGAAAATACCTTTTCCCAAAGTTGTATCAATATTTTATGCAAATCAATTGCCTGGCATAGCTTGTACCTCCTAACTTAATGGACTGTGTCAGTGAAAAAATGACATGCAAAATCAATAAAAATAATAATAATAAATGAAAAAATTGAATAATAATAAAAAATGAAAATGAATGCTTAGTTTCACATAATTCAATAACCCTGTTATGTTTATTAGAAATGGTAACCAAGCTTAATTGAACCCAATTAACTAGCTCTCATTTCAGGTCAGCATTTGGAACTGATCTTCTTTACATTCAAATAGACCAAAAACATGCTTTGTTGTGACAATTTGTTTATGTATGTAAATTTAATTATCCATTCAAGCATTCATTTTTCATTCATTTTTTCATTCTTTTCTAAAATGCTTAATGATAAGGATATTGAGATTGAAATCACATTAAAAAATAATTAATAATATGCAAATTTGGTGCAACATTTCAAAGTCATCATGACTTCATTGTCAAGAAAATTTAATGTTGGTCATTGAGTGGCAAATTAGAAAAAGATTGTTATTATCTGCAGAAGTAATAGCAATAGCAATAATGATGTATATTCCATGCTTTTACTGTGTTTTTCCCCTCACATGTTTATTATATTTACAATCTAACAATTGTTAAGAAAATGACAAGCCTTATCAATTTTACAGCTGACATGGTTTCGACACACACGTCGTCTTCAGTGCGTCACAATGATGTATGAGAAGACTAATACATGTGCTATGATAACATGATGGAATGTATTGGGATACTATAAAGAAGCCAAGAAGACTTCCAGCATATATGTTAGCCTTCTCATATATCATTTTGACACCATGAAGATGATGCAAGTATATCAAAACATGTCTGTAAAATTAAAAAGGATCATCATTTCCTTAAAGATTGTTACATCATTATTACATTGACCCTTCGGTTCTATAGTTTATTATATATATTTGCTGATGCATGTTTGAGTCTAGAGTATTACCAACAGTGTACATTTTTTTGTATCTCATGCCATTTTATTTTACTTGAAGTTAAGTTAAATTAATAAGTATTTCATTCATAATTATGCTCAACAGTCTGCAGAGGGTTATGAATATCAAGGCAAAACAGAAGCACATGAGTCAACCAAAGGTAACATTTATTGCTGCCATTTTGTTATACAGTTCTTTCTACTAACACTGTTTTAATGCTGTTTTCAGATTTTTCAAAAGGATTTGGTGGCAAGTATGGTGTACAGAAAGACAGAGTTGACAAGGTATAATTGATTCTCAGAATATTACAAATCATTTTTTCCCTTCCTTTCCTTTCCTTTCCTTTCTTTTCCTTTCCTTACTTCCTTTCTGTTTTTCTTTCTTCTGTCCGCTCTTTCTTTCTTTCTTTCCTTTTCTTTTTTCTCTTAACCACAAACTAAACCTTATTTCCTTATTTATAGTCTGCTGTAGGATGGGAGTATGAAGGCAAAACTGAAGCTCATGAGTCAACGAAAGGTACAGTAACAATGTTACCAGGTCAATTGTAACCATTAGTTTTCACTCCTGTTTACTAATTATCAAGTCCTATTTCTACAGATTTTTCAAAAGGATTTGGAGGGAAATATGGTGTACAGAAAGACAGAGTAGACCAGGTACATGAAAAATCAAAATTCATTTATATTTTCCTGGCAACTTTTTGAATTATTTAGCATTAAGTGCCGGGGAAGGGCTTGTAGCCAGAGTTTTTGCTGTAAAAAAAATTAAAAGTATGTGAATAGTGTAAATAGTGGAATAATATTTTCAAATGGAATGCATTACTGAAAACGAATAATCGCTCAATATTCAAATAATAAATTTATTAATCCAGTCTAGGGGGGTACACTTCAGCAAGTTTGACTGTAATCTTACTGATGCCCAATGGGTTTTAATGATGAAATTTACCAATACCGTTGTATGATATCCCTTTACTGGTTCTCCTTTGGCTAATCTCCCCTACGTTCTTTGCAAAACCTCGAGGTCCTCCCTATATCTTCTAACCCCCTCCCCCTTCAGGTATTAACTGTATGTTTACTGGTGAGGCTTGTTCTTAACCATAAACTGAATATAGAAATATTTTTCCTTAGTCTGCAGTAGGATGGGACTATGAAGGCAAAACTGATGCTCATGAGTCACAGAAAGGTAATAAAAGCAACTGGGTACGTGTATAAAAATATTATGAAGTACTTGTATTTTTAGGGATACATTAGTAAATGAATGGTTTGATAACATATTGAAAAAAGATACTTAATATAATACTAACGTTTCGGATAGATCTGCCTTTATCTCGGAAAAATTAAGTATTTTTCTATATATTCTTAAAAACTTCGTACACAGGAAAGATATCTTTATCCTTCACTTGTGAGGATATTACTGTTGCCATGACTACCTTAGTATCAACCAATCACAATTGGCCTTAAAATTCTTCCTTGATCCTGGATATTTCACCGATAAATAAACAGAACATTACGAGGCCGCTTGGAGATACAAATAAAACCCGTATGTCCACGCTCTCATCTAATGTCCTCTATATCTTTCAATGCCAGATTACTCCAAGGGATTTGGTGGCAAGTATGGGGTACAGAAGGATCGCATGGATAAGGTACGGAAACAAAGGTTTTGTCACCAAAAGCTTTGGGATACGGCTGAAAATTAGAGCAGCTTTCATATGTCTGAAAAATTTACGGTACATACGTGTCGTACCGTGTTCGTGATGGTGGCGCGTCAAAGTATTTTCATGTTTCCCTATTTCACAATGATATTGTTTACAAAATTTTCTGGAGCTCTTATATGGAATTTGATTAATATGTCCGTAAAATGCCTTTAAGAAATTAAAATCTTGCAAGAGAAAAATAGAAGAAATCTGTTTCCTTATATTTATTATTCAGAATGCCATTGCTTGTGGTCTTTGCGTTAGAGTTTAATGTTAGACCAGACTGCGTGATTTATTCCCTTTTTTACCTAGAGCAGATTTCATATGAGTATGAAAAGCTCCCGGCACGAACACGGTCAAGGCACGGCAAGGCACGATTACGACACCGATCGTGCCGCGAACTTTTCCTAGTCATACGGAATCTGCTCTATGCTCTATTACAGTTGGTGAGTGATACCCTTATATCAAGTAAGAATTTCTTAATTCTATATTTTCATAAGGCTGCAGGTGGTTATGAAGACATGCAAGAGGTCAAGTCAGAATATCACACCGCGAAGCCTCGTTCAGGTATGTTGCATATAATACTCTTTTTATTTTGTATATCTTTACCTGGATACGCCCATCAAGAGTTTCACACTATTGCTCTGGGCGCATAATACTCACTCACTCACGAAAAAGTGAGATAAAAATGCTAATAAAACAGAATAAAGAGCTCTTGATTTAGAAGGGTAGCACGTTAATAACATTAAGGCGCGCTGTTACACTAGGCAATTTTCCTTCGTTGCTAGACAAGTTGAACGAAACATTGCCTAGTGTAACATACTAAAAGTGTCGCGGAAATTTGTTGCCACAACCGATGCGAGAAAGAGAACTCAGAGACACTTTTGGTATGTTACACTAGGCAATGTCTCGTGCAACATGACTTGCAACATCATTGCAAGCATATGACAAGTTGCAAGGAAAATTGCCAAGTGTAACAGCACCTTTGATAAACTGACAAACCTGTGACACCTTTTCCCAGAAGTTGATTTTGGCGGGGGGAGCAAAAATGGAGAACCCGTAGTAACATCCTTAAAGAACAGGAGAGAACTGGCATATAGCTGTACTCACAAGTGACCACAGCAGCGCATTAGCAGCAGACACCACCTTTGCTGCTATTATAATACTCCTCACAGCTTTACCAAATGCTCCTTTCCATAGTTTCCCACAATTCTTTAGGATTTGCACGCGCTAGCGAGGTCAGGGTAAAATCATTGAAAACTGATCGTAGTTTTCAGGAAATTCGTCCACTGTGTCTAAACAAGAACAGGAAAAGCACTGTCATTCAGATGTCCTATTTGATAAAACCATTTACATCCTTTTTTGCATTTTAATCCACATTTGACAAAACGCTGTTTGTTTTCCGTTCAAATTTCCGTAGTCTCCTTCATATACTTTGCCTCTAACCAGACCCTGACCTCGTTTGCACGCACTAAATCAAGGAAAATTATGGGTAACTCCTGGAAGGTGCATTGCCCTATTTCATTATGACGTTACATCAAAATAATCTATTGTATAAACGTTAAGGATCATGGTCGTGGGAGGGGGACAAAACAGTAACAACACAATGAAAATCGATATGAAATGCGTTTTGTAGACCGTAGAAAAGCGATAACAGCCACCAAATACAGTAGATATTGTGTATTACACATCAGTACATCTTATATTTGGAAACCAGACAATTTGAGAGTAAACTTTTCTTAGCAGAGTGAATTTTGTTTCAATTTCTATTGCTCTGAACCTCTTATACTGCGAATAACGAGCTACGGTTTGATTTCAGACTCTGGAGCAGCAGGCAATCTGAGAGCAAGGTTTGAATTTTATATTTAATTTTGGATTTGTTTTTTTATCTCGTTAGTGGTTTTAATTAATGTAAATAATAAATACCTTACATGGGTCTTAGATATTTATAATATTCTTCTTTTTGTTATTATTATCTTACAAAGGTTTGAGAATATGGCCAAGCAAGAAGAAGAGGTTTGTTTTCCATCTCAATTAAGAAATGACATTTTTTCACCCAAATATTTCAGAGTTTATTTACCATGGAGTATTCTCTTTCTTATAATCCATAGCCGGTAAAGCATTTAGTTTTGGCTCATTTGCATCAAATTTGAGGGGCACTTTACATGAACACAATAATTTTCATGTGCAGTGAAGGATAACAAGCTATTATATTTATGCGAAATGCCCGTCAAAGTCTAGGAAAAGATGTCAGTGAATTAAACAAATAAATCCAATTTATTTAGAGAGTGTAACACAGTCGCAACTAAACACTGATAAACTTGAGGTCATCTTTGTTTTATGTGGTCATCCAAGCCACGGTGAAGGTCTAATTTTAAGATCCTGAGCAATTGATCTGGCCAGGACTAGGGATTAAACCAACTACCTCCCGCACAACAGAACGATGCCCAGCCAAGCCATCCGCTTAGTGCATAGAGAATTAGAATGAGGATATTTATTTCTCATTGTTCTTATTGTCTTTACTATGTACTTGTTATATAATGTATAGGATGCCAAACGCAGAGCAGAGGAAGAGAAACAACGACGTAAAGCCAAAGAAGAGCGCGAAAGAGAAGCCGCTCAGAAAAGACAAGAAAAGGTAACCACTTGTTCTTTATTTTGATTCGAATTCTCGTTATGTGCTTAAAATCCATTTTTATGACTCACGGTCTCACTTCTTTACCTTTTGAGCATGCGCACACAACAGTAGCGTGAACAACTCGGCAATCTTGATGTGTATATACACCCTTTTCAAAAATCTTTGCACTGTGAAAACCAAGTTTCACTCACTTAAAGAAGTCAAAATAGCCGGTATTCACAGCTTCAAAGCTCTAACTTGATTATGTGAAAAGTTACAGCGGTTTCAAACAGGGTTCGTGCTACTCTTTGAAATCCTTGAAAAGCCCTGGAATTCAAAACTCATTTTCAAGTGCACTTGAACAGCCCTTGAAAATAGCAAAGTTGCTGGATGCTCCTGGAATTCTCCTTGAAATTACTACAGTTCAAGTTGTCATTTCTAATCTTGCTCCAAGAATGGCAAGTTTGGTAACTCATATGCTGTTTTCCATCATCTAAAGAAAAATCCCAAACAAAATTGGTCCTTGAAAATCGTAATTTTGGGCCTTGAAAAGTCCTTGAAAAGTCCTTGAATATTGTGTTGGAGATGTAGCACGATGCCTGTTCAAATCAGAAGGATTTGTAGGGGAAACACAGTCAAGTTTTTACCAGCCTTCTTTTCATGTTTTCTGAACATTTCCAAAGATAACTCTGCATCGACTTCCCTTCATAGTTTCAAATCATACAAATTTCCTATTTCCCTTTTGAGTTTTTATCTTTCAAAATATGTTCTCAACTCACAAAGCTTCGAGATTATGCAAATTAGTACCGTACTTTTAGAAAAGGTCTCTATAGAACCCCCCCCGTATTAAGGACCGGGCAATTGATGTTGTAATGTCAATTTTCTGAACCTTGGAACACAATTGCTTCATAACATTAGAATGAAATAAAAATTGGGGGTAATCGTTTTCATTTTTGAGCTACTACCCAAGAAAAACCGGCAATTTGGAAGAAAAAATATTACGGGTTTTTCAAATGGGCATATTTTGTAGATCTTTACAATAGCTTACTTGGGGATCACGTTTTTTTTTGGGGGGGGGGGGGATATGATGTAAGGGAGAGTTTACAGAACATGCAGTTGATGTAATAAATTCAGAAATACAATGTACAACACATAATACAATGGATAGAATGACAATAGGCCACAATAGATTTAATGGGTGTATTACATCAACTGCGTGCTCTGTAGATTCTCCCTATAATGTAAACTTTATAAACTTGGCCGCCATCTTGAATTTGATCAACTTTATTACATAAACAAAAACATCCAGGCGCCGTTCCTCGTTTATTTGAAAAGTCTAACTCACCACTCGCTCTTCTTTCTAGGAAGCCGCTAGAGAAAGGGAGGAAGAAGAAGAAGAAGAAAGACGAAGAGCCGAGGAGGCCGCTCAACAAGAGGCTGAGGAAGCCGAGAGAGCAGCCGAGGAAGCAGAAAGGCAGAAACAAGCTCAAAGAGATGCCGAGGAAGACGCTGAAGATTTGTATGATACTGCGGAACAACCAGTAGAATCATATCGTGAAGAAGAAGAAGAGCCCCAACCTGCCGTAAGATAGGTTTATCGTATGAGTGAGAAACGTACAGTAATGACTTAGAACACGTACACGGTACGGTATGCAGTAACACTGAAATGGCTTCCCATTGTTTTCGTGTAAATCAAATCACGAAGCCTAGTTACTATTACAGATAAGTACGGTACAGCTACAATATGGTATATCTCGTATTTCCCACTCATACGAAATCCACTTTACTAGATACACGGGTTAATGGTCTGATGCAAGTATCCACTCAAAAAGGATATTTTAACACCTTCGTTTTCAAAGCGAATATCTCAGTTTAATAATAATGATTAATTGACGTAACGGATAAGAAAGCATAGTTTTTCAGAAACCGATTCCGAAACTCAGTAGTTATTGTTGCTACTTTCCGCAGACCAAACGAAGTATACCAGAAAACTGTACCTTAGATTCTGATCGCCAGCAGATTTGTACTTTTCTTGAGATTTTTATTATTCTAAATATGAGAAAAAAGTAATGCAAGAAACCTTTGTGAAAACAGGCAGTTTATGATGGTGTTTATTTCCACTGTCAAAAACAATGCTACAGTATTGGTTGGCTTTTGTTTGAGTTGGAACGATGAATAGCTGTCATTGCAGTAGAGCCCGCAATGAGGTAATCTTTTGTTTTAAGAATAATTCAAGTGAGGCTAAAATAAGGATATAAAGCCTAGGGAAATGACACGTGATCTGAAATGAAAAAACCGATTTCGGCTGAATAGGTCTATGCTACTATTCATCCACATGTAAACCTAGGAGCAACAGTGCGTTATTCTTGTATGTGAATGAATTACTGATGTGTTTGGTATTTTTAGGCATCTTCTGATGACTATGGTGTTACGGCTACATCTTCTGATGACTATGGTGTTACGGCTACTGCAATGTACGATTATCAAGCAGGTAAGAAAACAAACCCCTTGATTATATCCTTAGATCCTCCAGTAATATAAATTCCTTAGACCGTTGATGAATGGAAACCAAAGGAACAAAAGTATATTGCTGCAAGTGAGATTAATAGACCTTATTCGCTTGGGCGTAATGTTTTCCCAATTCAGACCTCTTAGGAATACGATTCTTTGTTTGAGGGTTATCCATATTAATGTACCTTCTCAAGCGTTACCATTAAACAAAGGAAAAAGTCCCAAAGGAATGGCACGTGACCTGTATTGGGAAAACAAATACGCCCAAGCGAATAAGATCTTGGGTGACAGGAATATATACATAAACCGAGTTTTTTTCCACAACCTTAAGGTCCCAACGCATAGCGCGGGGGCCATAAAATAGTGAAGGGGAAAGAGGTTCCATAGCTTACATACTAACCGAACAAACAAGGTTAATAAAATGTTTATTATATGGCGAGGCGGACACAAAAATGAGGTGGTGGTCCGTATTGCTAGTTGGCCAGTGAGAGCGTGTGAAATTACCTTGTAAGAAAAGTTATATAATAAATCTTAGAGGAAAGGAAAGGAAAAGAACAAAACATATTTTCGCCGAATCTTTCCAAGATTCAAAATTGTCCCTAAAACACCTAGCTGGTATTGTTAGCAAGTGTTTTTTTACTGTCAATTGACTTTGTTCAAACACACCCAACATTACCCAACACTTTTAGCAGTTGTTGGTTTTAGCAGTGATTGTGTTCAAACGATCCCATCAAGTCTCTGCAATGTTGGCCAATACCTTTGTATGAAATCGCCATGGATAGAATGTTTAGTGCCCGCGCGTATGTTAAAGTACAACATTGTTGGGGGTGAGCTTCAAAATCTTGTCCAAACACATGCAAATTCTCGTGCTACGCGTCGACGATCACAGCAAAAGAAATGTTGGGACCTATTGGCTTCAGTGTTTGAAGCGTCAAACTTCCCCCTTCAACAGCAACGCCAATACGATATTCAATCGTTCCTGATATGCTAGGCCCAAAAATGTTGTTTGTTAAGTGTAAGCAATGTTTATTGGATCTTACGGTTTGTATTTTCAGGCGGTGATGACGAAATCAGTTTCGATCCTGGTGACGTCATCACTAACATCGAACAGATTGATGATGGCTGGTGGAGTGGTACATTCAATGGTCAAACTGGTTTGTTTCCTGCCAATTACGTCGAGTTGAACCAGTGATACAGCACTCCCACGAACACTTGATATTTTTAATCAAAGCATTTACAGCTATTTCCAAAAAGATTGATGTCACCAAAGAAGACAGGCGATAGGAGACAGGTTATTTGAAAACCATTTTATGGACAAATGATGCAAATGACAAGAACTAAAAGAGCTAAAATGGCTTTTGGCTGCCAGCATGCAGTACCAGGTCTTGGTATGAAATGTCTCTTATCGCCTATGTCGCTTGGCAATGAAAACCTTTTTTGGCAATAAGTCTACAACTATTTCAAAAAAGGTTGATTGGGCGAACGGAGAGTACTTTGGTGATCGGTGATTAGCGATTGCATGAGCAAAAGTAGTATACTTTCGATATTTTGGTTGAGTGATCACACTTAACAGAATCTAGATCGAGGCTCCGGGAAACAAAGTAATAATTATAATTATTTCATCGTTTCCCCAGAGCCTCGACTCAGATCTTATTGTGTGCGATCACTCAACCAAAATATCGAAGGGTGGACTATTTAACAATAGACCTTTTACCAAAATGGTGGCCGAAATTTCAAATAATTTAAAATTAGAAACTAATACCAGCACTAGAAAGGGCACCTCAACTTTAGTAAACCTGCAAAGATTCATTATGTTAGGTGTCATAGTGGTCGAGAAAACATTTTTCAAAAATTGCCAAATTTACAGAGAAATATATGTCTGGGGGTATGGCGTATACCTGTGGAAGAATAAGAATTTCTTCATATCCATTTCTTTTGTTTCTTTTAAGAAATGAATATGAAGACATTCTTATTCTTCCACATTTCATTTTGGTCGTGTGTAATCGCCATTCACCTTTCGCCCCGTCAATCTTTTTTGAAATAAAAGTATATTTTTTGGCAAAAAGTAAAAAGAAAACTAGGCAAGACCAGCTGCGATTATGTGATTATCGATAACAATTTACACACAATTCATTTTACAAAAGTAGAAAGTAATCCATAAAAAGTTGCCTATGGTAAAAATTCTATTTTTATTATCGAAACTCCGAATTTAGTCGCCATAAGTTTTATAATAAAACCTCGTGTTTTCTTTAGAATACCAACATTGTAAGATAACAACACTATGTATAGTGGTGTAAGCGCATGGGATTCTGGCAGAGGAAAAGAAAAGAAAGAAAGAAAGAAAAGAGAAAATATTCAACAGCATTAGTTTGGACTTTATGAAAACTTGATTGCAAGATTTTGAGGGGGGTGGGAGTAACTAGTTCTCAGAAACTTTTCGCCAAAAATTAGAAATAATACTTAGATCATGTTGACATAGATTGAGGCAAAAAAAAAATCAATAAACCACTTTATAAACTGATGTTTATTAAATGTACGTTATTTAATGTAGCAATGGCGGTGGTGATGGTTATAGTGACGGTGATAGTGACTGTGATTGCAGTGATAATTATTCTCTGAACTGGAGGTGAATAGCGGGAGTTATTTTTACATCAGCTCGGTTTTCATTGCTCTTTTTGGTTGATTATATCGCATAACCCCTGGCCCAATTCCCAAGTTTCTTAAAGCCGGGGGCGGCTCTGAAATCTTCCAGGGAAGATTTGGGGGCTAACAAGCTAATTAAATATGCAGAGGGAATATACATCATTAATATCCACATCCACTGGATATGAGCAATCGCGCGCTCTGATTGGTTCCTCTACTACTAGGATATCAGCTCATATCCCGTGAGAGAAGGAGACAAAATTGCGGAGCGTTTCGCCGACCCTATTTCATTTTTGAAACTTGAAAATAATTAAAATTCTATATTTCTCACAATCCAGTGGATGTGGATATAATAAAACAATTATTCCACTCAATTATGGCTCAATCATAGCCTCGTCGGCTATGAGCTCGTGTACGACTCGATTTCGTGGAATAATTGTTAAATATGCTTTTAATATATTCAAGCTCTTAATGATGAATAAAGTTTACCAACGGAAGTCAATAACAAAACAAAAAGGGTTTGTTAACACAGAGCAAGACCATCTGCTACGAAAAACGTTTTTTTTTTGTTTGTTTGTTTGTTTTTTTTACAATTGAAAAAAACTGCAGAATTAAATGCTTTTTGGCTTTATCAACGCAGGCAAAATTATTGGGAAGAAAATACAGACAGTAGGCCATTATTCCGGAATAGTTTGCTTGCTTTGAGAACCATCTGACGTCCTATTTACACGACAAACTGCGAGAGATCTGAATTAGATAAAATATCATTATTATCTAGATGAAAATATATTCTTTTTTATATCAGATGCAATATATATTATTGTCTAGATGAAAATATATTCTTTTTTATATCAGATGCAATATGTAGAAACATTTATAAATAAGGAAAATGTGCCTTCTCTAGCTCCTTGAGAAAGTTGCGTGGTCTCTTTGAAAGCAAACGGAAACTAAGATACCTCGGATTTAAAGGTAAGAGAAAACCAAGCATTTGTAGTTTTATATACATGTTCGCGTTTACAGGGCTTCATTAGCTTGTTGTAATAAGCTTTCAAGGTTATTTCTAAAGAAAACGTATATGCAAGTAATGGAACACCGTTAGGAAATAAATTGAGCGTTTACGTTGAGAAGTTTCGTACCGCGTGCCATGTAAGATATGCTGAGCCATGGACTTTTTCAAGAGCATATATACATACACAACAAAAAGGAAAGTGATACGCTTTCCCTTTTGCAGTGCAACTGAAATGGATAGAGGCAAGAAACAACGTCTTGTCTTTAATGTAGATTAGACTATTACTATTAAGTATTACACAAACATTGAATGAACGTCAGAAGGTTCTTTGCCAGTATAATCGTCTGTTTGAGGACTTGACCCTCTTTAAGCACCGAAAACGAATGTACAGCCTCATGACGGACAACCCGCTACCTGCTAACGAGAATTAAACCCACGCTTTCACTTTAAGGTCAATGTATATTTCTAAATTAATTTCAAAAAGGTAAGAATATAGTGTGATTTTTTAGCCTCATTTAAAGCCTTATAATTCACGGGGAAAAAAATTATAATCGAATGCAAAAGTCGTTTTATTAACAAAATCAACATCTTAAAGGAAAAATAATCAAAAAGGATATTCGTTTCTGTATGATTTGCATAAATGAGAAAAGAAATGAAAGAAAAAATAAAGAAGAATACTTTATTTATTTCAATATTTCCATTTATTTCGGTCGTTTTCATATAAAATCGCTTACTATCATGCTGAGCATTACAAAGAAATTTCACTTTGCATTACTAATGTCTAGAACTAGAATACGATAATGACATCAGTTAATTCGATTCAAATGCAAGATTTTTAAGGGTTTTAGACTCTATATAATCACTATAGACATTATTTCATTCTGATCCAATGCTACCGAGAGGATAGAATAAGGTCGTGTTTAGACTTGAGTGTCGTTTGATCGAGGTTTAACCTAGGTTAGGTACGTTGAAACAATGCTAAATAATTAGCGGTCATTATTAAAATCTAGCTCAACTTAGGTTAACGCACTAGTCTAAACGGCATAAGAAAAACATTGGTTAAGCTGAAGTTGTGACAGTGAACTAATTAAGATTATAAATTTCCATAATAAAGATAATTGCCAATAATTCAATAAATTAGACATCTCATCAAGGTGATGCTCAATTTGACGTGTTTTTATCTTGCTGTTTTTATTTTTAATTTAAAACCAAGCATTTGAATCTCGTTTGGTTAAACGATCGACGGATGGTTCGTCCGATCGATCGGGTAGGTGGTTGGTCGGGCGACCATTTTTCGTTCATTTTTATTTGATTTGATTTGATTTGATTGATTGATTGATTGATTGATTGATTGATTGATTCATTCATTCATTCATTCATTCATTCATTCATTCATTCATTCA
>JAAAQI020113219.1:2839-15944 GCA_011800005.2 Stichodactyla mertensii
AAAGCATATGGTAAAGATCATCAGTGGTTGGTTGATACATTGAATAACCTAGGTAGCCTTTACCAGGAAATGGGTCAATATGAAGTTGCCAAAGAACATCTATGCAGGGCACTAACCATCCAAGAAAACGCGTTTGGTAAAGAACATCAAGAGCTGACCAATACGCTTAACAACCTGGGTGAACTTTACCACGATATGGGCTTCTATGAAGATACCGAGCAACATTTGAAGAGAGCCCTGACCATTCAAGAAAATGCATATGGAAAGGATCATCTAGAGTTGGTTTATACATTGAACAAACTGGGTCAACTTTACCGTGCTGTTGGCTCGTACGAAGATGCCGAACGACAGTCGCGCCATGCTTTAGCCATTCAAGAAAAGGCATATGAACAAGAATATCAAAGTTTGTCCGATACACTGGAACGAAAACTCGGTAGCGATCTTTGCGGTGATATGCCGGATCGATGTGGAGCTGACAAACAACATTTGAAAAGGGAAGAAAGTATTCATCAAGTCCAGACTGATAAAGCTGCCGATAAATCAAACCTTACGAATATTCTTGAGACACCTCGTGGTGACGTTCTGTATGATGAAGGTAAATCATTGAAAGCAAAAAAGGGTTTAGAGGATGCGTACAACGTGCACCCCGGTCTAGCTGATACACTCGAAACGTTGAGCGACACCTTGTGTGACATGGGAAATTATGGTGAAGCTAAGGTGTATTTGGAAAAGGCTCTTACGAATCAAAAGCTAGCATTCCATGATGAACACCCAGATGTAGCTATTGCTCTGGTTAAACTAGCTGAACTTTGCTCTGAAATTGGTCAATATGAAGAGGCTGAACAACATTTGAACGATGCATTAGCTATTCAGGAAAAAGCTTACGGACCAAAACATCCCGCATTGGCTGACACTCTTACGAACTTGGGTGAACTCAAACAGCAGATGGGTTGTTACAAAACGGCTAAAAAAGCATTGAAAGCGGCCCTTACTATCCAAGAAAAAACATATGGAAAGAAGCACCAACATCTAGCTGATATACTAAATCACCTAGGTAGTCTTTACCAGGGAATGGGTCATTACAAAGCCGCCAAGCAACATTTGAAGAGAGCCCTGACCATCCAAGGAAAAGCATATGGTAAAGATCATCAGTGGTTGGTTGATACATTGAATAACCTAGGTAGCCTTTACCAGGAAATGGGTCATTACAAAGCCGCCAAGCAACATTTGAAGAGAGCCCTGACCATCCAAGAAAAAGCATATGGTAAAGATCATCAGTGGTTGGTTGATACATTGAATAACCTGGGTGAACTTTACCATGTTATGGGGTTATGTGACGATGCCGAGCAACATTTTAAGAGAGCCCTGACCATTCAAGAAAAGGCACATGGACAAGAACATCAAAGTTTGTCTGATACACTGGAAAAACTCGGTAATCTTTACTGTGATATGCCGGGTCGATGTGAAGCTGCCAAGGAACATTTAAACAAGGCATTGGCTGTGCAAGAAGAAGCATTTGGAAAGGAACATTCAAATTTAGCTCATATACTTAATAATCTGGGTAAATTTTACCGCCTCATGGATCAAGATGAAGATGCAGAAAAGATATTGAAAAGAGCCTTGAATATTCAAGAAAACGTGTTTGGTGAGGAGCATCCAAATGTGGCTGATACATTGGATGACTTGGGTGACCTTTACCGTGTTATGAGGCGTTATGAAGATGCAGAAACCAATTTAAATAGAGCCCTTAACATCAAAAGTAGCGCCTTTGGCAAGAAACATCAGAAGTGTGCTGCTACACTAAATTCCTTGGGTGACCTTCGTCGTGATATGGATCGACATGAAGATG
This sequence comes from Stichodactyla mertensii, assembly GCA_011800005.2. Classification (NCBI taxonomy): domain Eukaryota; kingdom Metazoa; phylum Cnidaria; class Anthozoa; order Actiniaria; family Stichodactylidae; genus Stichodactyla; species Stichodactyla mertensii. Next base: position 4,689 of record JAAAQI020113219.1, read on the forward strand.
CGAAAAAGCTGTTCAGAAGGGCGCTAACCATCGAAGAAAAAGTCTACGGTAAGAAAAATCCAAAAATAACGAAATCGCTGGATAAGCTTGAAAATCTTTGCCATGATATGAAAAACTGTGATGAAGCCCAAAAGTACAAAGGTAGAAGGCTTGCTATTCTAAGAAACAATGGTCTTCCTACTGTTGCCACAAGAGGTTTGAAGAGAACTTCAGACGAACAAGATAATCATGGCGAAACAAAGGCTAAGATTGCTAAAATGTCAGAGGATAATAGTCCATTGAATAGTATGGATAACCAATAACTTGCATCCAAGCTCTTGACGCACACAGCATGCAGCAAGAATAAGACATAATAGTCGTAGAACGGACTTACTATTACCTTCCAAACCAAATACAACGACAACGTTGTTGGGCATCGTGACGTTACATAGCAACAGCGGGATTACTTCGGATCGTTTGTTTTGGTCACCGTTGTTTAGTCGCTAGACTGAATAGAGAAACTCTCCAAAAAAACAAAGGTTAAATACCCTGTTGAAATCCTTTATACCGTAAGTTTGTATTCGAATTCATTGTATGGTTGACAACAGCTTTATCGTATTTGTTTTTTCTGACATTCGCTCTGTTCATCGCTTTTTGAGTTTTGTGCGTCTGGATATTAGCGGGATTCCGCTATTTTGTTTGCAGGACGTTAAGTTCCCGCTCTATAGAAGGTAGTCTTTCGCATGGAAGGCCGGGATAGGTGGTTTCTTTTCTAAAATAGGACGTTTTATAGTAGAACATTTCATAGTCTTTTAGTTTTCGGGTATTTTAGCTCTTGAAATTCCCCCAACTAACCCTGTGTCATTCCTTTTAAGTGGGCGCCATCGAATAGTTAAAAAATATTCGTGCCATTTTCCTGCAAACCACTCATCAAAAACTAGCGAGAACAACACAACCTAGCAATGCATTGAAGTCTTTTAATGATATGAAAAAGACAATTTCGTCTCTAAAGAGTGGTCACTATTGATTATATAGTTATTGTAAATTAAGGTTTGACAGTTTGGTTTGCTTACTTTTACTTGTAATCCGGTTCATTGAATTTTTTAGAATAGTAAGGAAATAGCTACAAGCAGCTAAATAGCTGAAATTAAATGTTGGAAATAAATATATTGTTTAGCTTCTATGGTTATGGTTGAGTATTCTTTTTCTTTTGTTTTGTTTTCTACACGCGAGAATTCGTAGTAGCCTGTGGAAAAAGTAGAAAGTTGTCTGTGCCCGTTCCGTTGATCATGAACAAACAGTTTGTTCGGATGCAACGCAGGCTTCCCTGTGCGCGGTCTATCCGTGAACATGCAGTGGCGACGTTCTGTTACGACATCAAACTTCAATGTTTCTCCCGCCTACTAAAGTAATGTTATTTGGAGAATATATTTCGATGTGAGGAAAGATAGTGACAGCTGACAGGCACGGCAAAAATTATGAGTTGACAAACCGATTGTGGTAACATTTTGGCCTGAGAGCCGAAGTAAAAAAAGACGACGAATATTTTTTAAACGCAACAACATGAAAAAAGAAAAGTTTTAAATTCACCAAGATGCTATCATTGGTCACCCATCCGAGTACCAACCCAGCCCTAAAATGCTTGACTCACTATCTTGAAAACAAACAGCGCATTTAACCACTCGTCTATCGCTTCCAAAGCATTAGCATATCAAACCGGCCAAAACAATGCACCAGATAGACTCGACTATTTTTCTCTTTCAAATCGATGTGAACCGTGGTTAGAGCAAGGGGTTGGTCGTATATGTTCTGGGGGCCGGCCAGCCTCTCCTCTGTTTCGGCAAAGATTCTCGAACCCCTAAGATGACGGAACGGCACTTAATCGCCGGTCAAGCTCGGAAATCCATACTGCGCCTCAGCTTTCAAGGGAATGTCTCAGGGGTATGGTTAGTGTGTTCACAGACTTTTTTTGAATAAATTATCGTGGCAACCCGGGGTTCGAATCCCGAAAGGGTCACATTTTAATTCTTTTTTTTTTTTTTTTTTTTTTGTCACCAGTTCTTGGTGTTGTTCTCCACCTTTTTTCATCCACGAAGCTAAAATTAAATTCTCAGCCAAGATTAACCTAATTAAATATCTTAGTAATTCATATATTTATGTCTTCTCCCCGTCCTCCTTATTCCAAAATAACAAATCGATCCTCTTAGCTGCTCTTAAGGCTGCGCACCAGAGTTAAACGCTGAGCGTAGCCTGCTCGTTGAACAAACAGTTTGTGGTTTGTTCAGATGCAACTCAGGCTGTCTGTGCGCGTTCTACCTGTGAACATGGAGTAGCTTGATATAATCATAAACTAGAAATAATGGAAAGTTAAAGTGCTTGGAAAAAATGAGGTTATTCCGGGCGAAAAACCCTTGGAAATAAATTCGGAAAAATTAATTTCCGACCTCACTGGGATTCGAACCCACGACCTTCGGATTTGTACTACCGATGCTCTACCGGAGCTCTACCAGCTGAGCTACAAGGTCAGACTGGGAGCATGCCTGGGTGAAATACATGTTGGGTCGCGGTAATTTTCGCCCGGAATAACCTCATTTTTTCCAAGCACTTTAACTTTCCATTATTTCTAGTTCATGTATTTCACAGTGCTACGCGGTCCACATATTCATGATATAATCATAGGCGCTTCAGCTGAGCGGAACTAAATTAATTCTCTAACCAATCACAGTCCGTTGTGATTTTTCATGGCCGGCCCTATGTTCAAGCACGATTTTCAACCTAAAAATAATTGGAAATTTAATCCGATGTATTTTGAGGCCTAGAAAAGTCCAAAAGTATTAAAAAGAGTGAAATTTTATCTTTGTGTTATCCAAAAAGCACGCGAGAAATGATTTTAAAAGCAAAGAGTGAGGGCCGGAGGTTTTGTCCAACAATGCTTTGCGGAGCTAGTTGTTCACTCAGCTGAAAGGGACCAGTCATTATTTACAGGGGGGAAGGGTTGGTGCAATTTGAAAATGTAATGCTCAATTTTTACTGGCTCCCCTTTATAGACAACACGATTTACACCGATCCTTCCCCTCTGCCCACACACACGTGTATTTTTGTTGTTGTCACTGTTAATTTGCAGAAAAATTTCTGATAATATGTTGCCTTACCACTATTTGTACCAGCACTGTCCCCTTATAAATAATGAGCAGTCCCTTAAGGTAATTCCTTTGGAATAAAACCGTACAAATCAACAAATATACAGAGCTTTAACCATTTAGTGTTTTGGGACATGCGCACTAAATTTGCGTACATCCCATACGCGGTAGCGATCGACGCCAGTAGACTTGTTATCTCTAATCAGTCTTTCGTCACTCTGGTTACCCTTCAGATCGTATAAATCTTTCGCCTTTTACTAAAGATTTCCGTGGAGGGGAACAACTCAATGAGTCTATAAACTAATTTTTTTATCGCCCTGCCTCTGTGGCGGGGTTTCTCTAAAAAGAAAGAATAATCGCTTACCGTAAATAGTTTTTTCTAGTTTACTTAATTCTGAAGGTAGTTCTGTAGAGATAAAACCGCACATGGAATTTTCATGAAACTTCGCACAAGAGTAATTTTTGAGTTGTTTATCCACAAAATGAAATATAAAATGGGGGTCACCATGTTCGTTTTTGCGCTGGATAACTTTAAAGTCCACCATCTTTTGTGTCTTGAGGACTAAACAGTCTAAAATGGAAATCGCGGCAAACAAAATTCACTTCTTGAATCTGGAAAATATCTAAAAATCTAGACATGGAATCTTCCCAGTAATTACGTATGTTATAGAAAATCTTATTTTCGTCGATTTGAAGAAGTAAAAAACATAGGTGCCCTATTCGTTTTTGCGCTATTGTCTTTTAAAAGAGTTAAGTGAGCGGAAATGCATCGGTGGCCGAGGGTGGACTAGGGCGAGTTTCAAGACAGTGCCTAAAACGTGCTTAGTTCGAAGTGCTCAACAAAATATTGTTTAGAAATATTACTTTTACTCGGTTTTGAGTCACATCCAACGCAATGAAGCGAAATGGGAACTATCAGTATTATGCGCAGTAGTGGTGCGCAATGCAAAACTACGGAATTACTTTAAACTATGCACATTCCAACGAAGGAACTCATGCATGCACAGCATGAAGAAATTAATTTGACAAACATTAAATAGCATGTTTCAAGTATTTTCTATCTCTAAGATTACCACTCATAAACTAACACTGCAAAGAATTTCAAATTGGCTTTGAGGTTTCCTTATATAAATATACAGAGATTAACCATGTATTCTTTCGGGACATGCGCACTAGATATTGCGCCCATCCCACAGGCGGCAGCAATCGACGCCAGTAGACTTGTTATCTCTACTCAATCTTTCGTCACTCTGGTTTCCCGTCAGATCGTATAAATCTTTCGCCTTTTACTAAAGATTTCCGTGGAGGGGAACAACTCAATGGGTCTATAGACCAATTTTTTGTCGCATTGCCTCTGTGGCGGGGCTTCTCTCAAAACCAAGAAGAATTGTTTATATCTTAAAGAGTTCTTCTAGTTTACTTAATTTTTAAGGAAATTCCGTGAAAATAACAACTCACATGGAATTTTCATACCACTTCGCACAGTGGTCATTTTTGAGTTGTTTATCCACAAAATGAAATAAAAAATGGGGTTCACCGTGTTCGCTTTTGCACTGGATAATTTTAAAGTCCACCATCTTTTGTGTCTTGAAGACTAAACAGTCTAAAATCGAAAACGCGGCAAACAAAATTCACTCCTTGAATCTGAGTATTTCTAGCTCTTTAAAGTGAACTCTTTTTCACTCTTTGCATAACAATCTAGCAATATGATGCGATGAATTGACATGAAAATGCAGATGTTATGCGAAATAAAAACAGCTTTCAACGACTCGTTTAGGAAAATAACTAAAAATCTGGACATGGAATCTTCCCAGTAATTACATATGTTATAGAATACCTTATTGTCATCGATTTGAAGAAATAAAAAAACATAGGTGCCCGTATTCGTTTTTGCGCTATTGTCTTTTAAAAGAGTGAAGTGAGCGGAAATGCATCGGTGGCCGAGGGTGGACTCGGGCGAATTTCAAGACATTGCCTAAAACGTGCTTAGTTCGAAGTGCTCAACAAAATATTGTTTAAAATAAATTCAGATTGCTTATGCAAATAACAATTAAAATGAGAAATAGTTAGTCCAAACCCAAAGGGAGGGTCATGATCTTATGTAATTCGCGTTTCTGTCATTTGCAGCTCCCTCCTTCCACTTTCTGTGTTCGGGCTGCCTGTGGTAATATGCTTGACGTTTAGGCGCCATTTTGAATTTTCTACCGAACGTTGATAAGATTATCATTGTAATTTTTCGAACAAAAGTATTCTCATTCTACGAACATGAGCTGCTCTGGCTCAAAGTGGTTCAATCCAGCACAGGTTTTTGCTCAATTTACGACTTCAAGCGATAAAGAAGATGGCAATTCTACAAAAAAACACGGTCATAAAACAAACCAAGATGAAAACAGACGAGACGATTGCACTGAAAACAGACGAGAGATACAGATAACTGAATCTGCTGAGCTTTCTCTTGCACCCGACAAAGCTAAAGTCTCTATCACCTGTGTTAACTCCAAGGTAACTATACTTTTTACATTGATTTTTGATACAGTTAAACAAAGCTGTTGAAGGAAGCTTGGATAGCTTATAACTTTAGTAAACTAATAATACTATTAAAGCTTAAAGTTTATTTGACATCTTTAAAATTCAATGGCTTAAGGTTAATTTACTAGTGTATCATATTCTTCAGTTAAATTAAAATTAAAAGAAAACGTGAAAGAATAACTAGAGGCAGTTGCCATGGTAACTTGGGACGTGACACCTTATCTACTACAGTGCAGTTTTCATGTGATGACAAAATGTCATGACACACAGTGTCACTGCTTAGAATTGACATTTACTAGCTAAATCAGTTGTGTTTCATATCCAATGAAAATGCTTTGACACTGCACCATTATAATCAGCACGGCAAATTTATACAAATTTTTTCATAGCCATACAAACCTCTCTATGATATTTCAGCATAGAGCTAATTTTGTACAAGTGGGAAATGGTAGGGCAATGTAACAGTAACCATGTGCTGTGATTGGATGATTCACATAAAAACAGTGGGAAGACATTTTATTTTTTTTGGCACACCATGTATATGCTATAATTCAGTACTGTCAAGGCTCAGACACTTGATGGAATGTTCCTCACGGCATTGCTTGCAACAGGGAAATTGTGTGTCCACCTGTAAAAGTAGAATCTTTTCGTGTCAACACACAGTGCAAATTGTAGAAAAAGATTCTAAGATAGATGGTTAAGATAAACTATCTATCTTATCTATCTTAACTATCTATCTTAGAATCTTTTTCTACAATTTTGCATGCAACAGTTGCATGGGTCAACACATGGTGCAATTTCTTGTTGCAAGTGATGTTTCAGGCAATGTCGCATTGTGTGTCCGAGTCTTAATTTTCCCACTCATGTGTGAAAAATGTTCTAAAAGTCACTGGCACTGATCTAACTAGTACACTGCAATAGATTGTTTTCAAGTTTATACAATACTGCCATCTTCTTTGTAAATACAGACTCGTTTATTCAGGGTTAGTCTCATTTCATTGTTAATATATAACAGCATAGAACCCTGAGCAACGTAGAACTTGAAACTGGAGTATTGGTCATAATCACATTCATTGAAAGTGTTATCTCTTTTTGTTTATCAGGAGACAGTAGATGATGTCAAAACAAGTGTGAACAGACGAGTGGATTATATACTACATACACTGAAGTCATACCATATCAAAGAGAGCAGCTATAAGATAAACAGAATGCTGTCTAGAACAGAAAGTCTTTACAGATATGAAGTGGGCATTGTTGTGGAGTTTACTGATTTCCTAAAGTGTGAAGAAATTTGTAACATTCTTGTTGAGAAACTAGATAACACTGTCAAAGTCTCCTCACCTGTGTTTTTTCATTCATCATCAAAATTAGAATCACTTAGGTTAGTATGTTTAAAATGGTTATCTTACATCAGAGGCCTTTACTTCTAAGATAGACAAACATTGTGCAGTATTTGCCAATGTCATACCGTGAGAGACTGGGACGAGTCCCTAAATTTTGATAATGTCAACACAAGATTCACCTAGAAAGAAAGAGCATATCGAGCTTTGCCAAATCCCGAAGTTTGGTGTTAATTGGTTCAATATTGAACATTTTACAGCCATTCTAATATGGTAGACTTTTCGAAGAAATGTGTGGTTGTAGGGACAAATATTGGACAACTGTTCCTACAATCATACATTTCTCTGTAAATTCTACCATATTAGAATGGCTTTAAAACGTTCAATATTGAACCAATTAACACCAAACTTCGGGATTTTGCAAAGCTTGATATGCTCTTTCTTTCTGGGTGAATCTTGTGTTGGCATTATCAAAATTTAGGGACTCATCCCAGTCTCTCATGGTATGACATTGGCTAATGGTCTAGGTTATATATATATATACACCTATTTCAAAAATCATTGTCGCAGCTGAAGCAACAGTCAACACTCCAAGACTGCAAAGGATTTCAGTAATTCTTCTCATAACTATGTTTATAGTACTAGTAGTTTTGAAAATATTTGGTTTGACACCTGAGCTACCAATGCAGTTTGCCAGAAATATGTTACAAATGCACTCAACCAAAATATGCTCTAGATAAATTAATTTTGAGAAAAATTACAGAAATCCTTTGCGGTCTTGGAGTGTTGACTGTTGCCTTCAGCTGCGACAACAATTTTTGAAATAGGTATATACAATATGAGTTGGGATGCTGTACCTGATGTACAAGCATGAGCCACAAGTGAGAGATTGCAGATCAGATACAGCATTGCCATGCATATTGTATATTGCTTGTGATCTGATTCATTAAAAATCTTTTGTAAAGCTCAACCAACATGGATGCTATGATGTCACATGAAAACCAGCAATACAAGCTCCTCCACACTTTTAATTTTCTATTGTTTTTGCCTCATTAATTATTCATGAGTTAACTTAGTATAAACACCACCACATAAGGTATGGTGAATAATTTTACTGAAGCAAGACCATAATACACCATGTTTACTGTTTCAGAAAAGGCCTATGACCTTGTACTTGGAGTATGATTCTGAAGCAAAAACAATTAATTACCAGTATTTATATATTCATATTGTAGATGTCAAGCTTGCGTGAGTGCCGTAAAGAATGCCAAAACCAAAGCCTTACAAGTAGTACAGATGTTTAACCAGATATTAGGGCCACCTATAACCATTAAAGAAGATCGCTATGAGGAATATGTTGGACCTATAGGGGACCACATACGTCCCGACGATGAAAAACACAATGGAAAGGTTCAGTCTTACAGTGATAAAATTGCTATGGCAACAGTAACAGTTTGTGTGAAAGTGTTTGTAGTTTTTGAAATCAAGGAGAAAGCCAAAATTCACAAGAGAAAACGGTAGTTTTTGATTTTGATAGTTAGCACACTACTGTAAATAGGATAGTCTATAATACACACTTTATTTGTGTAATAAAATTTCTATTGAATTAATTATTAGTCACAGTCTGTTAAATGTTAGCCTGCTTGAAACAAGAATTTTACCGCAAATTCTATTGTAAAATTTTTGATTTTATATATTAAGCCATTCTTCTCCTGTATCCAAAATTTTGAGCTGAAACTTCACCATCTTACTAATATTGAGATGCTCTTTCCATTTCCAGAGTTCATTTTGACACTGGTGCTTGATTTAACAGGGTTTTGGTCACACGACCCGTTAGTGCAAATGGCCAATTTCTTTAAGTAGAAATGTTAATTTTGGAAATTCTTCCAACAAGAATATGACAGGATTTATTTTTATTTATGATTTTCACAAAAGTAACACAAGTGATTTGTGGGGTCAGAATATCTTCTGCTTAGCAACAGACTTACATGTACAATTGTGAACCCCATTTTTGTTTGTCAATTCTATTTCTTAATTTTGGCAGACACATTAAAATAGCCAAAATTTAAAGGAATTTCTAAAATTCTTCTTGGATAAGAAGCAGTCCTACCATGGTTTTATGCAGTTCATATAAATATCTTTGTGGAATAATTTTCACGGCAAGTTACAGACCATTTAATGTTTATTCTACATGACATTCAAATGTCCAAAGTTTTAAGGAATTTTTAAAATTCTTCTTGAATAAGAAGTACTCCTACCAAAGCTTAAGCAGTTCATGTAAAGATGTGTGGAATACTTTTCACTGCAAGTAACTGACTGTTTAATGTTTATTCTGTTTAATGTTTATGTGCCCTTCTCTCCTTTGGAAGCCCAGGCACTAATGAGCTTGTTGGCATAGAATATACTAATGGCATGTAACTGAATGACGAACGCTACCACAGCCATTTTGATAGGCAATACACGCCAGTCCTCTGTTGCTGGGATGATCCCCTTGGAGTAGTTCCTAAACACTTCTGTTACAATAAAACTTGCTCCATACATTAGAGGTCCGATTCCAGTGATGATGTTACCAAAGGCAAAGACGTACATAAGTGTTTGTTTGTTTTTGGGAAGGGCTGCAAGGCCAACAAGTGCAGGAAAGGCACTAATACACCAGACCAATATCCATAGCTCAGGACCTAACTTAACCAGTCTAGAAAAGAATGTTATGGCAACATTAAACCATATTACAGATTATAGTTTAAAATTAAACTGTTGAAATTTATTTAATATGCTGAGCTTTCATACAGAGCATCTAACATCAAGGCAAGTGAAAATGTACAACATGCATGAGGCAAGTTAGTAACAAGAGGTAACTATGTTGATAAAAGGTGTTAGCTTGTGCTCAAGAAAGCTCAAGAAAAATTGAAATAAGAGATTTACATTTGTAATTTGTACATTTTCACTTGCCCTGACAAAGGACATTCTGTTTGAAAGCTCTGGGGCCAGTTGTTCAAAGCCTGATTAGTTCTAATCCTGGGTTAACTCTATTGGTTTTGATAAGAGTTAACCCAGGATTGGCACTAATTCATGGTTCCAACTCAAACAATAGCCAACCAATCACTGTAGCACTTGTTTAATTCCCAATGGAATACATCTTGTCCCACAAACACCATCATAAACTGCCTGTTTTCACAAAGGTTTCTTGCATTACTTGAATTTGATTCTCATATTTCTATAGAATGTTAAAAATCCCAACAAAATGTATAAATCTGTTTGTGATCAGAATCTCAGGTGTGCAGTTTTCTAGCAAACTTTGCTTGGCTTGTGGGACGTAGCAACAGTAACTATGGAGTTTCAAAATAAGGAATTGGGCTTTGAACAACCGAGACCAGTGTATTAAATAAATCTTAATGTGGTTTAAGCTATAATCTGCATCTGTAAATGGATACACCCATGCACAATGACATGGGTTTATCAAATGCATCTCTCTTCACACACACACAAGGCAGACTTTGTTACATGTGGGATTATCTATGGTAAATATCTAGTCAGTTTATCATACAAATGTGTTCAATTATCAACCTAGATCCACATAAGGCACTACTCGTTTATTACATTCCATGGGGAGTTTTCTGAAAAAAACATTAATTACAATACATACTGCCTAAAATTTCTATCAATTAAAATTGCCCCCCTTCATCCATATTTTTAAAATTCAAAGTTCAAATTAAAAGTTACTAGGTTGCATGGCAGCATAAAACCTAGAACTGTACTCAACTCCAGTATTTTGAAATTGTAGAGAATATACCCCTACTTTCTGCTGATGTCGAAAATCATACCCCCTACCTACACTTCCAGGAATCCCTTTCAGTAGCTTTTTTGTCATGCTAATTTTCGGTATTTAGGTATTCTCAAAGGAGTGCAAACATTGAATATGAAAAGAGATTTTGAAAAGCAGGGGCAGATCTAGGATTTGTGGTAGGGGGGTTCACACAGGAAAAAGATTGAAATTCAACTTAAAAACTGAAGCTTAAAATTTTGAAACCTTTTTTTTAAGTAGGGAGGGGGGGTATTCATGGGCATCCAATGACCACCCCTTAAACCTGCCCCTGGCTTTAATCTGTCCGTTTGTATTAAACACAATGTTCCAAGGTAAGAGGTGTGTGTGTGTGGGGGGGGGGGGGGGGGCCCAGGCCCCCTGTGAATCCCCCTTTGCTCCGGCCCCGAAAAGATTTGGGGTAAAATCGGAAGACCACACGCCTGAACTCCAGTCCATCCGCAGAATC
>JAAAQI020113330.1:0-32405 GCA_011800005.2 Stichodactyla mertensii
TCAGAAGTTACAACACTCTTCACGGTCATGATTTTCTATTGTCTTCGGCCTAATGAATATTAATGAGTTTGATAAAGCAATTTACAATATGTGTGGCAATGCTGTATCTGATCTCTTGCCTGCAGCTTGAGCTTGTATATCAGATACAGTATTGCCACTCATATTGTATATTATAATTATCACATAAATGGTTTCAAGTGATAGGCTGAATTTTATTGAATGTCTAATCCCATCCAAACATTACTGGAAAAATTCATTTTTCCTTCATTCATTTTTTTGATATTAACTTCACTGTCCTATGACTTTATTATTCATTAGATTTTGAAGAAAGATGGATTACTTCATTTATTTTTAACTGGATTTAATGAGGTAGTTATAATTGTTATTACATTCCAAGTATAAATTCTATTGAATTTGAATTGTATTTTTTCTATTGTTTAGTTCACATTATTTTGTACAAACTAGTTGTACCCTTTTAGTGTTTGTACTCTATTGCTAATAATTACATGATTCTGAGGTTTTAAAAAATAGATAAAATTATACTAAAAAGGATTTTAATCCAGACATTTTGAGACTGCTGCCTCTTCATCAGTGGAATTACAAGCAACTGACAAATTGTGCGCACATCAGTTTAAAAAACTTTGCCACAAAACAAAATGATGCGTGTGCGCACAGTTCTAAAGAGACTTAAAGTCAATCTTAAGTCCATCAATGTTAATGTCCTGTGACAACTTATACTTTAAATATAAGTTGCACTTCCCTCAGGCAGCAGCCTCAAAATGTCTGGATTAAAATCTTTTTTTAGTGTGATTTTATCTTTACTTTCTAAAACCTCAGAATCATAAGAGACACACTACTGAGATTTATGTAGTACTTGTTTACATCCATCATATAATAATTAAATGACCCTAGCAATTGGCATTTTTGAGAAATACCTCTGCACTTGTGATATTCAGGAACTAGAAGCAGCAAGGACACAGCTTGATAGAAGAAAAAGTACTTCAGACAATGTAGAAGTTGTATCTGATAAACAAGGTTATGATGAAAATGCACCTGTGATTAAATGCAAGGTATAGACTGACATATTTATTTCACCCAGATTTCATCTTACTAGGACTTTTAACGCATGATTAATATTCATTAAAATTCAGAATGGGTAACATGGTGTATATGTGCTTTAAATTGCAGATATATATGGATTCATTAAATAAACATTTACAGGAATTAATTAATCATATTCAAATTTCAACAGAGGACAAATCTACAGGTAAAACATCCATAAAATCAAGATGCTTAATTTTGAATTGTTCCTATGTAATTGTGTTAATTAGATTTGACCTTATAAGAATTTGACATTGTCAAACTGGAAGCATGTGTTCATGTAAATGCTACAAACAGCTAGAAACAGTATGAGAAATCCCATTACAAAACAGAAAAACCTCATTAAAAATATGTAATGGGCCCACGTATTTCACGTATAATAGGCACTTAAACTTCCCAGATTTCATGATCATGATCAATTTATCATACCCATTTTTCTTCCTTCTGAAGGAAATAATTGTAGTAATTTTTTTTTCATGCTGCTGTTTTACATGTTTCTATTGAAATATGATTTTATTCATCTTTTAATTATCTGTATCATTTATCTTTTTAAAGATCTGGGAGTTTGGTTTAAATTACTATCAGAAGGAGAACCTACAGATACCTATTTAAAAGTAAGAATTGTAATTAGCAATTTATACCAGTGTTAAACTAATCTAGATATTATGTATCAAAAAACATTGTTCAAAGAATTATCCAAATGTATTTCTGTCATGTACATGAATGTCCATATTCCAGAAAATCATAACATTTCCTTTTCTGTACAGACAGCATGTGCAGCCCTTAGTAAAATATGCCATGAGTTGGGAAACTATAAAGTAAGTTTATACTGTATTATTGACTATAATTACTTATTTACCATATTCCTATAACAGTTCTTTTATTATTATATTGTGCCTCAGGAAACTGAAGAAAACCTCATTGTCAGTGATCTCAAAAGTATTGCTTTATATGTCAATTGTGCAAAGGTTAGTATTGTCATAATGGAAGCGCAAGGCTGGGACACACAATGCAATATTGCCTGCAAAGTTGCTTGCAAAGGTTGTTCAGGTTGTACAATCTTCACATAGTATTTATGGAACATTTGCTCTTAGACAAGGCTAAACCTGTTTAAGTCAAAAATTATTTTGACTAAATAAAATGAATTTTTTTTCCCTTATTATCTCTTAGAATCTGTTGGTGAGAGTTGAACAAGCCGTTGATACTTTTCTACACTGGGATGCAGAAGTGCGTCAATGTGAAGAAATGACAGTAAGCATACATTCTGTTTATTATGATTCTCTTTATTATATCAGTTCACTAAACCAATTTTTATTTTGTGCTGTGCATAGGGGCCTGGAAATGATAGTGCAGAAGAAAACCGAAGTATAACTCAGAGATGGGCAGAGGTAGGTTAATAATAATTTTAAAAGTAATGTTACCTCAACTTCAAAAAGGAACATATCAGTCCAACAGATTCTCAGATACTGTAGTCATTGAAATCTATATTCTTATTAACTCTTCACACTTGAAATTGAAACTATGAACGTTTTTCAATAAAGTTTTAATATCTACCTCACAATGTTTCTAAGGGCAACCACTATGATACCATGCTAGAATGATCACTTCTGATTGGCTGATTTTGTATAGACTGAAATATTGATGCAATCAAACATGGGAAAGAGTGTTTCATCCAATATCCAGACACTGAGAAGTGGGTTGAAAAAAGGAGGCACAGCCAAGTTTTTTTAACTGACTTTGAGGTGTATGGGATAGAGGATGAAACACTCTTTCAAGTGTTTGATCCAGCTTTTATTTTTCAGGCAAATTCAAACTGTGCAGAAGCCAAGGCATATCTAGAAAGACTTTGCCAAGACTTGAGCTTTGAACTGTCACATTTTGATCTGCGAAAAGAATCAGAACTCAGAGAAGTCTTGATAGAATATACCACTTTAAAATCTGAGCATTTTGAAAAGGTAAACATGTTTTTTAACTATCTTGAGTATCTACCTGCCTTCTTGTTGAACATATTTCATATCTTATTATAAATGTTGCTTACAATCAGCAGGTACTGCGTGTCATTAATATGTTTGCTGACAACTATAGCTACCTACAGCAATTCTGCACTCCTGTTTTGAACTACCACTTCATAATTGTGATTTAAAAACATCCTTTGTGTCACAGAGATAAGTCTGTTGTGAAGCCCCACCCCCTCAAATTGTAATAATAATAATGATCTTAGAGCAGATTTCACAGTACTGTGAAAAGCTCTCAGATGAACATGGTCAAGGCATGGCAAGGCTTGTCAAGGCATCACAGTTGCATCAAGGCACCAACCATGTTGCAAACTTTACACAGTCATGTGAAATCTGCTCTTCTGTAGAGCACTGCCCCATTAGATCCCAACACTCTTTTCATAGGAATTGAAAAAAAAGGAAAAAAGAAAGAAAGAAAGAAAATGTGGTTATATGATTTCAAGGATAAAAACCATTGATGTTCCTGGCCATGGTGTAATTAATGATATAATAGTTAATGCTTATCTTTCTCTCACCTTTAGGTCCAAAGTAAATGGTTTGGTGTTAAGTTCATGGTGGAAGCTCCAATTTCCTCAGATGTCAGAGCAATTAAGTGCATTGAAGAAATAGATATGAAGTGATTATCAGTATACAGCATACAACACTGTTGGCAAGCAGCAATCATAAGCAAATGTCTTGCATATGTGACAACAGTAAAAGTGTGGGCCATTTAAAGGGTCCAAATGATGACAGCAATGATATGCATCACTAGCTGGGGAACCTACAGTATGGATTACCCATGCACTGTGATTAGATGATGATGATGATGATGACAGTATGTAGTGCAGGGATTGTGGACAGTCGTCAGATATGAATGCATAAATCATTTTGACAACATATGATTTGTATCAATCCTGCATTGATAGTAAGATGATGATGATGATGATAATGACAATGAAAGTATATAGTGCAGGAATTATGGACAATTATCAAATAATAATGATCATGACAGCTGCATGGATCATTTAAATGACAATATGAGTATCAATCCTGCAGAATCATAATGATGATGAAAATGACACATTTTATACATATAAATTACTCATGCAGTCATCACAGTGATGATGACAGTGGCCTATAGTATGTGACCCTCCATCATTTAAAACACCATATGATAAAAGCTTTCATTGATTATGTAGCACATTGTTGTTGTAACACAGGTATCCCAAGCTCAGTATTTGTGTTGTTTGATGTACAGTAAATGTATGGAGTTTCTACGATGTGTAAATATGAACTAAAATTTTGGTTGAATGCCTTTCCAATTTTTACAAAGCACCAACAGTCAAAAACAAAAATCACTGTATTTCATCAAATACAGGACAGATTGGCCCCAAACTTATCTCAGACCCACAGGAGATCATGACAAATGAGTAAGTATTCAAAATTTTATTTCAACTGAAATAGGAAAATTCGCTGGAGGATGAGGGAATTCCTCATTGAATTTCACGAGAAAAACAATATCACACGAGTCGCAAAGCAATGAGTGCAATATCGTTTTTTGAGTGAAATTCAATTTGGAGTTTCCAAGTCAGGAAATTAATTTTCCTTGAATCTCGTAGCATCTATAATAACAACATCATAAGATTCTAGTTCGTATTTATGTATCATGTAGAAACTCCATACATTTACTGAGGTTCCAATGACACAAATACTGAGCTTGGGATACCTGTGGTTGTAATGACATTAATATGGTCTACATACCATAATTTGGCAGTATTGATAATTAGGTTAACTCACATACAGATATAGACAGTTAAATTATGAGGGAAATAATAATTATCATGATGATGACAGAATGGATGATAGACCATTTGGCAGTGTTATTCTGGAAGTTCCACTTCAGCCAGTTACCTAGTTACTGTTAGCATACAATTTTATACCAATCAATTATCATACAATGAAAAATCTAATAATTCACCTTTTCAAAATTCAACTGATGACTGGAAGGAACTCATGCCACACAGAATTGTGGGGCTGAAGTTTTGGAACAGGATCAAAAGGTGCCGCCATCTTGCATTGGGTTCTGGGATGAGATACATTTCATGCCCAGTCTTTCTTTGAATTTTGTGAAAGGTGATTTCTGCATACATATACTCTTTCTATGATTTATTCATGTACTTTGTGAAAGGTAAATTAGAATTGAATGTTTAATATATAGTTTACAAAAAAGTAATAATCAAGAAATTACTTTTACTTTTAAAGAAAAATCCATTTTATTACCACCATTTTTATTCTTATACTGTGGGAAAACATAAAAACAAATTCTTAGACATATTGCTTATATAGGACTGATGTGTCAAATTGATATAATACATGCACACTGCTTTACAATAATTATATGAATAATAATAATATATAATCTTAAAAAATGCTTTTAACAAAATACCTGTACAGCCAAATGAAGTCAAGGTAGATAGGCCCCCTCTCTACTGCTGTAATCTGGGGTTCAAAACAAGAGTTCTCTTCTCTTGAAAATCAAACCTTTTTTATGTAATCTTTTTCCAATTGTTTTGACCCAGTAAGTGAATTATACAGTATTCAAATACAAAGGAAATGAACCTGCCTTAGGGTACACCAAAAATATAGTGAGGGTTGATTAAACAATAGTACAGTTTTTGGAAGTGGCATAACTTAGAAAGGCAAAAGTATAAAAAAAAATTAATAAGACATTGTTCTTTAACACAAATTTCATATCTGTAATTTCTAAATTTCTAAGTAGTGTTTACAACATGAGCAGCCGTGTTGTATCAGAATTTACAACACGAGCCGAAGGTGAGTGATTGTAAATCTGATACAACACGGATGCGAATGTTGTAGACTACTTAAACAACATCTAGGTGTATGCTCTCATATTCTACTGAATTTTTTTCGAAATGAATCAAGTTTGGCTGAGAAAATCCAAGTTAAAGTTTATGCAAATGAAGACAATTTTGTATCAGAAGTTACAACACTCTTCACGGTCATGGTTTTCTAGTGTCCTAAGCCTACTGAATATTAATGAGTTGTTTAATAGTTAATAAATACTTTTTATATCAAAATATTTTACATAGCTTACCGTATATATTGGACTCTGGTAATTCACACCCTTTCCAGATGAATCTTCGCTACGACCTGTGTTTGGATGTCCTTTAGAAGAACACTTAAGAGCTCAGAATAGAAGTATAGCCTTTGTTCTCGAAGAATGTTTAACATATCTACATGAAACAGCTCTAGAAGAACAGGTGAGCAGAGTAGAAAAGTAGAATCTTATAACCATTCTTTTAAGTGTGTTGCATACTGAACTGTGTTGTTCTGGTTCTAGGGCTTATTTAGATTGGCAGGAAGTGCATCCAAAATCAGAAAACTAAAGGTATGTCAATGCAGTCACCAGCTTGTCAAACAGATTGGAATTAAAACCTTGTTTGATAGCAGGCTTTCATTTCTTTGAAATTTCTCATCATCCAGTGCTGTAAGCAATACAAGGGGAATAAACTAGAATAACTAAATTGGGGAAAAGGGTTTAATAGTGGCTTTCAGCAAGATGAATATTATCAGTTACAACAGACTTCCCTTAGTAGAGGTTTGAAATGAACTGGGAGTGTTTCATGCATGGATCCCTTTAGAGCAGAGGTTTCCACTTGGCAAAAAACTGTTGACATTTTGTTGATTAAATTGTTGACATTTTGTTGATTGTTGTTTGTATAAACATTTTAATTCATATGTACTTTGTATTGTCACTACAGGCCGAGTTTGATGCTGGTTTAGTAGACCTAGGAGAATATGGAAGTGAGGTACACGCTATAACAGGTAGAGATATCTAGTCATGTTGTCTTTCAAGCTAAAAGAATTACGGTACGTTTCTTTGTAAGTGTTAATTCACCCAGGTAGAAATAGAACTCCTTCACTGGACTGTAGTCACAGCTGTAATAATCACACTCATCAAATGTTGTTTGTTTGTTGCATAATAATAGGAGTAGTAAAACTATACCTTCGAGAACTGCCTGAACCTTTATTGACCTTCAAATTATATGATGAATGGATTCAGGCTGCCAGGTAAGACAATGGAAAAAATAGAGTATGTGTCAGTGAATGTCTTGGGTTTGCTTAATAACAACTGGACTTTTTGATTGACATAAATTTGCAGTATTCAAGAAAATGGAGCAAAATTACAGGCTTACTGGACACTTGTGGGAAAACTACCAAAACCAAATAAAGATAATTTAAGGTAAAGTATTGATTGGCATTTTGTGCCAACTTAAAAAAAAAAAGCACTCCTTAAATTTGTAACTGTGATACAGACATGATTACACAAAATACAAATCACCTAGTAACCATGTCCACAGTGTGTCCAACTTCTGGATTATTCAACTGATATTTTTCTTGGTTTGTTTTCAGGTATTTGATTTGTTTCTTGGCTAAACTTTGTGATAATGCAGAGTTTAACAAGATGACTGCAAGTAATGTTGCCATAGTGATAGGCCCAAACATCATCTATTCACAGCTCAAACATGATGGGTAACTATACTATTTCAAATTTATGCTTTATTGTTTAGCTTGTCCTGAAGCAAAATAAGGCATAGACTTTTTGAATAATAAATTATTTTAATTTCTAATCTGATACTTTGTTTTGCAGTGTCAATCTACAGCATACCGGTCTCCAGTCCTCAGTAGTAGAGGCTCTGATAATGCATCATAAATATTTCTTCCCTGAAGGTAATCAACTCATTACTGCATGCACATAGACACACCTGTATGTAATATATACATACAAGACAAGAATTGCTTTTAAAAAAACTTTTATCATAACTATAACATTTACCTTTGTATTGGATAGGAGTGGACTTCTTTCAAAGTATTCCAGTACAGGAAAATGGTTTGAACTCAAATGCCAACTCCTCTTCAAATCTCCCATTTGATAAATCTAAGCAACAGCAACAACAGCAACAGAAACGATCTGTGACAGAGTTTCAAAGTGTAACA
The DNA here is from genome assembly GCA_011800005.2 of Stichodactyla mertensii. Classification (NCBI taxonomy): domain Eukaryota; kingdom Metazoa; phylum Cnidaria; class Anthozoa; order Actiniaria; family Stichodactylidae; genus Stichodactyla; species Stichodactyla mertensii. The sequence goes on from JAAAQI020113330.1 coordinate 8,115, forward strand.
GGAGGTTTATTAGAGGAAGTGGTGGGAATGATCAGTGCTTCAAGTAGTAATGACAAGTATGTAATAAGTCCTAACTCACAATCTACCTTATAGCTTGTAAACATGTTTCCTATACCATTCCCTGTTTACTAGTTTTGTTACATTGCTTGTAAATTTCTTACATTTGACTTTATAGTTCTGCATCTGACTCTGGTGGTGTTCAAGTCAAGCAATCAAATCAGGTCAAAGCAACATCAGTGCATCATGGATCATCTCTCTCAGGAGGGTCTGGTCCAGTAAAAAAAAGACAGGCACCAACTCCAGCCCCTGCACAGGTTAAATACATGGGCTCTACAAGTCCTGTAGCTACGACCCCTCCCCTCTCTCCTCCTAACAAACCAGCAGGACAACCCCCTCCCCTCTCTCCTCCTAACAAACCAGCAGGACAACCCCCTCCCCCTCCTATTAAACCAACTGGTGCACCTCCTCCAGCCCCAAAACCAGCCATCAAAAAGTAACTTGATATTTCTTTATACTAAAAAAGTTATCTTAATTTCATACATGATATAATTTAAAGTAGAAAAATGTAGTTCTCATGAATATTTTTGAATTGTTTGTAACTCAAATATTATTTTATATATCAAATGCATCGCTATTCTGGTAAAATTCCATAAGAGTATAATGTATGTTGTAAATACAAATTAAAATGACAATATAGTTGTTTTCTAGTCTTTAAATTCCTGAGACATGACAATGCATAATGCCAATGAAATATCAGGTGTTAGTTAATAGGTGTTTTTGACCAAATGTGAGGTCCAGATGGGATGATGGGATATTGGTTGAGTCTTTTCACTCTATGGGCTCAGTCTATACACACGAAAAAGGAATGAGGCCAATATCTCCCCATCCAGACTGAACAAGCTTGGTCAATAATAGTTTATTATAGGCATAGAAAACAAAATTATTGAAAGCAGTCTGTATCTGTTGTGGAGAGATCCAGATTAAAAAATCTTGACCTTTCAGTAACCAATCAAATCTTATTATTTTTATCTGCACTGACTTGCCATACTATAATAATTGCTGTTATTCATTTTTTTATTTTCTGCAATCAATGTGCAATATTATTGATTGACAGTGTTTCTTTTGTTAATTACTTTACCATGCATCATGATATTTATGGTACTTAAAGGACAAATATCCAATGCATGTCTTGTCAATTCCTGTCAAGGAATCAATACCAGGGATTGAATCAGATCTTTCAAAGACTACCTTGACCCATAAAACAACTTACTGACAAAAACATCATTTGTTTTGTTCTTGGTTGGGCACAGAAGGATTAATAAGGATTAAAATGTTTCAAACTATCACAACCTGACACTAATTAACTGAAGTGAACTGTTAAATAAGAAACAGAGATCCAGTTTTACAACATTTAATAGAATTATACATTATCCCATACCTATTATAATACATCTAATTACAACATTAAAGTCTTCTTGTTATTGAGTGGCTTACAGTTATAATAATATTCAATAACCAATCTGACAGTTAATCTATAAAAATGATACTACTAAACAAACTAGCTATCAGAACAAAGAAAAATAACCAGACCTTTGATGGATACTTGACATTTCAAGAAGTTGCTTTTAACTAAAAATCCAGAAAAAAGGAAGCTGGACACTATTGCTTGTATCCCCTGACATAAAACTCAAGCAGTATCTTTTTCTTATACAACTTCATCCCATTAAAACAGAAAATGTACATATTTGCATTTCATTCATTTATCCAGTTTCTTTTGCTATAATAAGTCAACTTATTAACAACAGTATTCATCTTGATATCATCTACCCAAACTTGGGAAGAATACTTTCTGTCAGAGCTTGAAGGGGCTGTAGACTTGATGGTTCAATGATGACAGTATCATCCTCACAACCTGGCTGTACTTTTTGACCAGACACTGGCAGCCTCATGGAATCTGTGAGCTGTACTGGTTGACCAGATACTCCGGTGGAATCTGTTGCCTGTACTGATTGACCAGACAATGACATCATGGTGGAATCTGTTGCCTGTACTGATTGACCAGACAATGACTTTATGGTGAAGTCTGTGGGCTGTACTGGTTGACCAGACAGTGGCTTCCTGGTGGAGTCTGTGGGCTGTACTGGTTGTCCAGACAATGGCTTCATGGTGGAGTCTGTGGGCTGTACTGGTTTAGCCATAGAAAATGAACTAGCTTCCAATTGCACTGATGTACTAGTAGTCACATCATTAGCCGTTTGTGTTTCTCCCATAGCTAGTGAATTTGTTTCTGATACCTCTGAGGTACACTTCTTATCTGTGTTCATCTCTCTGGTTGGTTCTCTTTCAGCTGTAGATACCACCAGTTTTGGTTTACTGGTAGATATGGAGCCTAATGTTTGTGATTCATGTTTAGAATCAAGGACCACCTCTTTTGGCTTGTTTTCAGTACTGGAATGCTTCCTTGTTCCTTTAGGAATTTCCATAGGTGAATCAGTTTCCACACCACCTTTACCTTTATGTTCCACAGATTGCAAAACCTCTTGGTTAACAACTTCGTCTTGTTCATTTCCTTTCCTTTCAAATGCTGTAATTTTCTGATGTCCATAAGAAATCTTTGCTTCATATTGCCCATTGTGACCACATGTACTGGTGCTTGTTGGTTTAAGAGCGAGCGTTGAGAGCAGGAATGCTGGAGGTTGTGTAAACTTCAACACTGAGTCTGCACTTTGATCAAAGGATGAACTCTGCTGATGAACTACAGGTGCATTACTCTTCAATGAAGAAGTTAGACCAGCCGTTGTCATTTGGTTTGATGTTTGGTAATCACTCACCATACCTTCATTCTTTGCCTTCATAAGCCTGGCTGGTTCATTCATGGAAGATACTTGTACATTTTCTCTTTCTGACGTATCATTTCCTACAGTTGCTGAAGAAGTTTCAGATATGGCCTTTATATGGTCCTTGATTCTTTGGAATGGTGTAATTGCTTGATCTGTTGGTTTTTCTAGTTTTGTCCCGGTATCTGTCTTGTTAGAATATATATTGACAGTACACGACTGTGAAGGCAAATCTTGTTTGCCAGAGGCTGAAAAGTCTACTCCTGTATGTGTTGATGTAGGTCCATTGTTGTCTGACGAAATAGCACCAGAGTAAAGCTTTTGACACCCTTGAAAATAGACGTGTCTGCGCAAATCAGAGCTTCTTGCAAACGTGGTATTACAAACATTACAATGGTAAGGCTTTTCTCCAGTGTGTGTTCGCACATGGACCTTGAGGTTACTGGAGTGGCTGAATGCACGATCACAATACTTGCACTTGTAAGGCTTTTCTCCGGTGTGAGTTCTGATGTGAACTGCAAGTCCACTTGGAACAGTGAATGCTTTACCACAAAAACGACATAGATGGGGCTTCGTTTCGTTGTGAGTTTTTAAATGTTCATTTAATAGAGCCAACTGTTCAAAGGGTTTGTCACAAATGTCACATCTGTAGTAGTTGGGTTCGGTTCTTCCAAAGCTATGGTTAATGATGTGATTACGCAGGTGTGAACTCCTAGAGAACGACCTATCACAGTGCTTGCACTGATATGGTTTCTCTCCCGTGTGTAGACGCATGTGATTCTTTAAATTACTCGAGTGATTAAAAGCCTGATGACAAAACTGGCACTTGAATGGCTTTTCTCCAGTATGGGTTCTGAGGTGCACAGTCAAGTTTCCTGAGTGAGCAAAAGATTTGGAGCAGTGTTTGCATCGGAAGGGTTTTTCCCCAGTATGTATTCGCATATGAAGAGTGAGGCCGTGGGCAAGAACGAAACTTTTGCCACACTTTGGACAATCAAATTGGCCAGCTTTGCTTTCATGAGTAGATAATAAATGTTTCCTGAACTCATTTTCATGAACAAAGTTACGATCGCACTGTGTGCATTGAATGAGTTCTTTTTCATTGTGAACACGAGAATGAAGGGCCAGGTCTACAGAGTTTGAAAATGTTTCTGCACAATTTAGACATGGAAGCAATTTTTTTCCCGCAGGGACATGTATTGGTTTATCTTGACTGGCATTTTTAGTAGCTTCAATTTTTCTCACTTCCACAGTGTCATCCTGTAACTCTATCTTAACAGCATTTGTTTTGTGCATACTTTCTGCATCGGAAGACTGGCCTTGTCTTGTATGTGAAATGTTTGTCTGAGGTGTGAGGATGAACTCATTAGCTGGACTTTCCTTGCGATAAGTAAGTTCGTGAAGCTGCTTTAGAGGATCTGCATTGTTTTGACTTTTAGGTGAAGCCATCTTTGAATGTTCATTACCATTTGTTAGTTGAAGGGTTCTTGTGTTAGGCTCTCTAGGGACAGGGCAGGCATTTCTCATTTCATTGACCCGATTAGCTTCATAGGTTGGTGTTTCTTTAAAGATGAGTGCCTGCAGTTGCCTTAAAGGGTTGACATTACGTTCATCATCCTTGATATCTTTACTGTGTTTCATTATTGAATGGATTTCTAAGGTTTTCTTATCTTGAAATTGTTCCGTGCAGAAACTACATGGTAAATGGGAATGTTTCCTATCCTTTCTTACTCGTTTATCAGAAGTTGGCTTTTGGTGCAACAGCAAGTGCTTGGAAAGTTCTTTAGGATTAGAACAGACCTCTTGACAGAAGTTACATCGACACCGGTGCCCAGCCACATGTGCCACTAAATGCATTCTTAATGCTTTGGAGTGGACAAAGCTTTTGTTACAAAACTGACATGAGAATGGCTTCAAGCCTTCGTGTACTGCTAAATGAATTGTTAAATTGCTTTCATCAGGAAATGTTTTATCACATTGGCCACACAGGTAGGGTTTGGACAAGATATGACGGCGGGTATGTTTTGCTAGATCATCACTATCACTAAATCCCTTGTAACAAGTGGGGCACTTGTGTGGTCGGGAATCAAAATGAATTTGAAAATGATTAAGGAGAAGCTCTTTTCCCTGGAATGTTTTCTTACAAATTTTGCAAACAAACTCTCTCAGCTCTCCTGCATCTGTAATAAAAACAAAAATAAACAATTATTCTATGCATAATACCATTAATAACAATATAATGGTGCAAAAGTAAACAAAATAGGGATATACCTTTTTCCACTGAGATCTTTTTAGAAACACAAGAACAACCATCACCTTTGGTCTGCTGAAAGTAACAAGAACCAATGTAAATACAGGGTTATGTTACAGTATATCAAACCACACCACAAATTACATACATGTATGCCAACAAAATTTGCAAAAATATGCAAACAAAATAAATCACTCACCAGTTTTCTCTTTCTTGCTAGTATATTCTTTTTTTCATCACTTTCTGAGCTAATAGTGTTCTGTTTTCCTGATTCATTGGCTACAGCTTTGGCTGCCTCAGGTGTCATGGCCACTTTCAATTTTGATGTACCAGAATGTCCTTTTTTACCATTTTCTGGACAAGGTTCCAGAAAAACTGTTACTACTTCACCAGAAAGAAGGTTAGAACATTCTTTGGGTTCAATTATTTCACTCTTTAAAGCAGATGATGAACTGCTGTTCTTGGTGGATGAAGTTTCAGGTTCATTGCTCTCTTCAATATCAGAACTACAGTCTGACTGAGCAGTCTCTTTGTTAGTTTGTTCAGAAATTTCCTGTATCATCAAATGATAGAAAGAAATGCATGTTGTATAAGAAAACAGTGGAAAGATGAAAAGAGAAAAACACTACTGAGTAACATGTGGGCCTTCAATATCTATCTTAATTATTCAATTGGAGATAATGGAATTGATTCTATTAATCAGTTATAAATGAAAAACATCCAATTTTGTGTGCTAACTCAAATACAATGTGTTCTAGCATCACACCATGACCCTAATTCTTATCCTAGTTAAAAGAGAATTTTATGTAACAGGGACATAGGAGCATAATATTAGGTGGGCACACGGGTTAAAACTCAAAATTCCATGTACTAGCTTACAATTATAAACAATAAACCCTGAATTCTCTAGTTTCTTTTCATGTAATTTTTCCCTTTTTCTTTGAATTAAGTTTTATTTGTTTTAAACTTGTTTTTTATGAAGTTTTTTAAAAAGTCCTTGTCAATGGGAAAAAAGTAGAGGGGGTATAGTCCTCTCAGCCCCCTGGCTCCTATATCTCTGTGAAGTCCAACAAAATATAAAGGGAAATATAAATTCCTATATTACCTTTGGTGGTTGGTTAACCCAGTTCATCTCACCAGTACTGGAGTTAAAGTAATACAAAATTTGTCCAGTATCACTGTCCACTACACATAGTTGCTCTTGTTCAGTGCTCATACTGGTTATGGCCTTTCTACTGGGATAAAGTAACATAACATATATATGATAACAACATAAACTGTGCAGTGATGATAAATAACTCATCTAATGGATCATAAACAATTAATTGGGATGAAAATATGAAATAATAGATAAGAGCTTAAGTAAAATGAAACAACTTGTACTGTAATCATTGTATAAATAATACTCTAAAAAATGAAATCCTTTCATTTTCATTAAAAACACACACACAGAGAATAAAACATGAATGTTTATGTGATATCAAAATTGAATAATTAGCCCCTACTGTTCAATCAATAAATGAATTAGATGCTATTCTAGTACTTCATGTCTGTTATTGACTAGGTGGTCTGTCTATCATTATTCAAACATGACATCTCATTGAGAATTGACACATTACTCAACAATCTAAGGTGATTATTTTTCTTTGACATAATCAAACAAAAATAATAAATTATCCATAGCTGTTATGTTAAGACTCGTTTTCCATTCATTATATGTAAAATAAGACATCTCAAACAACGCTTTCTTGATACCGATTTGAAACTGTCCTGTATTGAAAAACTGAAAAAAACGGCATAGTTATTATCCTTGCAATTAATTACTTATAAGAGTGAACTTTAATCCAAGAAAATAAGAAACAAAGTGTTAGAATTCGATGACAGACAGAAAGTTATAGTTTCAAAATTACTGTATGCTTTCGCTCTGTTTATAGATGTAGCCAATAGTGCGCAGTCTAAACTGAACAATATTCATTCATCCTGTAGATAATCGTAAAGGAAGCGCAAGGAGAAAAATGAGACAAAACACTGAAAACTGTGCTAGTGATCGACTTCAATCAAGATGCCAGTCGTTATTAGTCGGGGCTGAACAAGAGTTGATTCTCCCGTGAAGAAAGATGAAACATCATCTGTCCTTCGAAGATGCTTCTTCATCATCAGACAAAATATCAAATACAATATAAAACAAGTCCTTACTGTACTATTATCCTTTTAAGATAAAAAAATTATTTAAAACAGGCTTTACAGGCATCAGTAATGAAGAAAAAATCATTCATTTTACCCCGAAAAACTCACATTGAATGCGTGTGCCTGAAAGGCCTCTTCAGTTGTAGTTATTTGATGCTTGTCTTTCACAGAGACGATTCTAGATTCCGTGTGTTGGCCTTAGAAAGAGAGTCTTGTGAAACAGTAATAGTGATAGAATTGAATAAAGGAATCGTCTGAAAGAAAGACAACTGTTTGAGTGTTGTCTTCTCTAATCGCTGTATAATATCGACGCGATCATCTTGCATATGATGAGCTCATCAGCGTACTACCTACGACACCTGGCCTTCCGATGTAACGCAATCCATAACGAATCAAGTCTGTCACACATTTATTGAAAAGAGCCAAAATACAGTCAATGTCATTAACGTTGTCCGCCGAAAAAGGACATTTAGGCTACAAGAAATATCGTGTGATACCTACAAATTTCGCTCTAAATACTTGTTAAAAGAAATCATTGTGTACGTATAGATTATATTTATTTTTGAATTTTTATCCACTTTCACGAATAACTAAACGAATCAAGTCACATTTCTTGTGGTCTAAATGTTTTCCCCCCGGTGGACAACGTTATTGACGTTGAATGTATGAAAAAATTACTTAAAACTAAGTTAGTGGTGACTGTGCTCACTTTGAATCATGACAGTTCGGGAGAATGATGGGGGTATCAAAAGGTTATATTCATCGAGTACGCATGTGAGCCCGAGAAGTTGTTGTAAACGGTGTAACATCAATTATGTTGGCTATAAATTCTAAATCCTGTATATTCCAACAGTGTCATAGGAGGATCACCAATAGTTATAAACGTGTGGTTGCCAGGACAACTGACAGTGCACCACGTATTGTACGCTAGTCATGCAACAAGCCCACTTCCTGTCACGTGATATTTTGCTACAATAGTTGACGTCTGGCGACAGCTATCGCAGTAAAGTAGTTGTGAGCTTTCTTGGTGTTTATGGCCTCTCATGCCAGTTTTCCTACCTTTCCTACATCAAAACTAGCATTTTGAGAGGCTTTGGTAGGAGTGGGTTATGGGTAAGTGTTGTTCTGTTTGTGTGTGTGATTCTAGTGGAGAAAGAGAGCGACAAACTTTACCACAACAAAAAACTTCGTTCACTTCAAACCAACTTCATTCTAGAGGATCACAACACAAACCAAAACTGGCGAAATCATCGGAGAAAGGTTTCTTTACTAGACCAGGAAATAGTGGCTCACATGAGATCGTAAGGACTGTACCCTATCCTAAACAGCTAGAGGCGGATGAAGGCAAGATTTATTCTTTGTTCGCCAAGTACAAGGACGATACAGATGATGCTATTCTTGCAGATGGCATGGAAAAGTTTTGCCAAGATTTAGGTGTAGATCCCACTGAATTTGTTGTTTTGGTTCTCGCTTGGAAGTTCAATGCATCACAGATGTGTAGGTTTACTAAACAAGAATTTATTGATGGTTGTAAGGCCGTGAGAGCCGACTCCATCAAAGGATTGCAGAATAAATTACCCGATCTCGAAGAAGAAGTCACTAATGATACAGAAAAATTCAAAGACTTATACCGATTCACCTTCAAATTTGGACTTGATGTTGAAGATGGTCAAAGAGCTTTACCTGTAAGCATTGCAGTGGCCCTGTGGAAGTTAGTTTTCTCTAAAAACATGCCAGCCGTAATGGATAAATGGTTTGCTTACTTGAAGCAAAGGGAAGTGCGAGGGATTTCTCGAGATACGTGGAATATGTTTTACAATTTTACAGAAAGTATTGAAAGCGATTTCAGTAATTATGATGATTCAGAAGCTTGGCCCAGCTTATTTGACGATTTTGTCGAAAATGAAAGAGAGAAAAACAAAAGTATTAAGGGCGACGAAGCTGAAGAAAGACATGAAAATGGTCTCATCAAGGAATTTTAAGATCAAAGTTATGGTTTTTCAATGACTGCTTGGGCTACTGCAGTTTTTGTCATAACAACATTAACATTTGCATGAACAAACACCTCATCGTCTGCATCGCTTCCTTTCCCTTTCGAAATCCACTAACTCGACAGTCAGAATAGCCAAACAGAAAATGAAAAATATGTAGAATAGCCTCGTGACTCAACGTATAAGTACTAGCTCCAGCCATAAAAAGGCTTTAATTCTAACTTTTGGGGTACGAATAAGGTACTTGTTATAACACAGATCTGAAAAAAAATTTCATCGAAGATATTTTTGACACGCACCTAGCTACAGCATTGTAATAATTCTGTTATTGCGAAATGACCGCTTCTTTAGATATTACATTATGTGAAATAGGAAAAGGAAAAATTATTTTCTCTTTTAACTTAAGAGGTTTAGATTTAAAGAATAAAAGTGTTTTGTTATTTTTCAAAAAATTGTTGGAGGGAGATTAATTTGATACAGTTAATATTAATTTGATACCACAAGCTTGTCAATATTAATAAGTTCAAACCTAGGAAAATTGTGGAAACAGATTGTTTGTGAAGATGGTAAAAAATGGAATTATTTTGGATAAAAAATGTTGTTTTCATGCAAGTTAGCTGGTAAATGAATCAATTAATCAATTAATCATTAATTTTTTTCAGTTTTATTATAATTTACTTCATTCTTCTTCCAGACTACCCTAGCCCCAAAAGTTTTCTTCCCTTTATCATGAACAAGGAGTACTGGAGGTGTTAGGCATAAAGAGGAAAAATAATTTTCTTTCCTCTCCTGTGCTCCTTGCTCACAATAAATGGAAAGGGAAGAAGTCCTAATGTACCAGGTAACTTCCATGCAAAGATTGACAAGGCTGGTCTTTAGGTTATTAGCTTTCTTCACAGATATTTGTAAATTGAAGTTTCTAATAATAAGTTCTAAGAGATATTATGCTTTAAAAATGAGAAAGTACTATATAAATTCTGACCCTTTAAGATATCCACATGATGCATGCATTGTTTGTTTGGTCATGACAAAACATCGATAAGGTAATTTTGAATCAGTCTTTTATTTTCTAAGTGTACAATTAATGACAGATTTTGATTGACAGGTTTCATGGATCCATTTCTCTGTTGTTTTTTTTTACTGCCAGCTGGCCATCAGTCTCAAAATGAGTGTCACATGTTACCCTGTACAAATAATATTTATTTTATTTACCCTGACATTTCATTACTCTCCCCCTCTTGCAGGACTTCCATCTGACTTTATAGGAAAATTCATTGGAGGATGAGGGAATTCCTCATTGAATTTCGTGAGAAAAATGATATCACAAGTCGCAAACTGACGAGCGCAATATCGTTTTTCAAGTGAAATTCAACGTGGAATTCCCGAGTCAGGAAATGAATTCTCCTTGAATCTCATAGTGTCTACAGTATTAATATCATAAGATTCTGAAACTGCTCAACAAGAAAATGGGATTTCTTGCTTTTAATTATTTCAAACACAGCCCTTGACTCCTAAGTAAGATTTTTTACAGTTTCCTCACAATTATCAGTCAATACACCCCAGAACTTTCCCTTATATAAGAATCACCAACCTGAATAGACTGCACTGATATATAGTCAATTGCAAAATTCATCAGGTTCAAAACATAGAATATAAAAGCCAAGACTGAAATGGTACGTGGGAAGTATGATAATTAGTTGTGAGAATGTTATGTTCCTAAATTCAAAATGGTCATTGGTTTAAAGCTGCTCAAACTATCCACAGAAGCAAAATATCTCCAGCAGTTTCTTTTACACTGACCAATAAAAAGCTAAGCCAATGGCTCAAATGCATGTCCTCTGAAAATGCTTTTTGGCATATTTTATATCATTGACTGCATTGTGCAAGTGAATAAATAACAATTGGCATATCCCAGGATACCTTCCAGTCATCATTTCTATGTTCTAGGTTTTCAACTCATGATTTTGCAATTCAGTGTACAACATCCATTTTCACTGCCAGTAGGTCAGTAAAGAGATTGTTTGTGTGTTATTGTTTCAATGATATACAATTTTAAAGTCAAGCATTGTTTTCATGGTATTTTATTTTTTATTTTCTTGAATTTATACAAGCCACTATCTGGCATATTATTAACAACTTTTTTTTTTTACAATATTTAACAGAAATGCATGAATTCATAGAAAATGAAACACAAATCAATGTTTTCCTTCTTAAAAGCATCAAATACTCTAAAACCTACTAGAATAGTGCCTGTCATTAGTAAAGTATTGATTTATTTAAACTGTTGCAAATAACCTCATTCATCTTCTCACAGCTGGTGTCTATATGTAAGCAAAAAACTGCAGTAATTGGAAACATTTAAACCAGAAAAAGTATTAGTCAAGATGAATAATTCTTACTAGACTACAAAGTAGAAGCATGCAACACGAACAGTACTACATAGTGCTAAAATTATGCTAATTCTATTGTTCGTATCTATATATATGTGATTTAAGTGCTATTTAGCACTATATAATGCAGAATATTGCATGCTTTTAGTGTTTGTACTCTAAGGTTTTAAATTTGTAATGTTAATGAGAGCAATCATGAAAAAAGGGAATATCAAAAAGCCAATTTATAAAAAAGAATTCTACTTATACTTTTAGTGATTTGCTTATGAATGGTAAAGGATTTACATTGGCTATTCTGACCCATAGGACTGAATTTAAAAAATAGTTCAATCTGTTAGTAAACTTGTAATTTTTTGTTTGAAAGACTACCAAAATCATATCTTAACCTTCTTGGCATTAGTTAAAATGCTGAATTTGTTGTCTTTTTTAGTTTTATTTGTGAGGATAACATGATTTATAAGTCATGCATACTATTGAGATAAAAGTCAATAAGTAATGTAATGTGGTCAGTAGTCAAATGTTTACAGTGTGATTAAACAATTAAAACTTTTAGATTTTTCCTGTTTGACTCTAGTGCTAGAATCTAATAAAATTAACAAGACATTTGGTAAATTTATCAAATTCAGTACTGAAGTCATTGGCCAGAATAATCCAAGTGATCAGAGTATAGTGACTCTGGAAAAGCTAGATTTCACAGATCAAAGCACACTGACTTCTCATCCAATGAAAATGCTTGAACATGACACATCTAAGCTGCCAGTTTTTCATGATCTCCAACAAGACATAAAGCAAAGTGTAAATGATTTCTTTTATTACAAGAACTAAGAAAAGTGTGATTTTAGGTTACAGATTCAATATTTGTGATGCTATTTTTGTCGTTGTTGTTCATTTTCTATAATTTGTTACTTTTGATTCCAAAATACCTATTGTAGTATAAAACATTATAAATTTGGACAGATACCGCAGACTTATTATATTTTTATCCTTTAAATATTAAAGTAAAATGCTAGAATTGAATTTATACAAGTGGGTGGGATATAATAGTGTCTGTAATCTACACAGTAATGAAGTTGTGATCTGCTGTGTTGAAAGCCATTCCTGTCCATTAAAGAGATATGACATCTATGCATCAAAGTTCTAACAGTGATAAAATGAAAAAGTGAAAGAAAAGATTCTTTGTTGCTAATTTACTGACTTGATGATCTGTCTTTGTGTAGTGGCAATCTTCCCACTCATAGAAAATCTACTCTTGCATTATTATAGATATATTTCAGTGGTTATCAATAAATCTAAAGCATTATAAATAATAATCTAGAGTTATTTTCACAACATTTTTATAACAAATTCTTTCTGCTGGTGTCATGTTGGACATGTCCATGAATTGCACAACTTTAATTTCCATGGAATACTAGACCTCCAGTTATACTACTAATAATTATGTCTATAAAAGTATGCTAGTTTTATTAAAATTCTAACTGATTACTGCATCTTTTCAGCAATGTTATTTGAATAACATTTCAAAGAAATCAATAATATAGTAAAAGTTATGTGAAACTTGTTCAAGACTGACCCAAAATCAAATGCAATGGTGTTGACAGCAGTGATAGTGATGACAGGAATATCTAACAGAAATTATAGTGATGCTGCTGCTGATTATATCTAAAAGGAAACATGATTATTGTAAAGGAATGCCAGGAAACCTTAACCTACTAGTATAGATCGGTGACACTCAAAATACATACCTCTTATTAACCAAGTGCCAGGGGCTGTACTGTATGTTATGGACTAAGTTTTTTCCCAGCCTCCTGTTCCGAGCACATGCACAGGTCATAAAAATGTGGAAAAAAACAAAGTTTCATAACTTACAGACTGAGCAAGCAAGGTTAATAAGACGTTTTTTTATATGGCAAGGCAAACACAAGAATAAGGTCCATACTGTAGGTTATGGACCTCAAATTCATCAATGAGAGTACTTACTTAAATTTACCTTGCCATATGTTGATTTAGAATTACTAAGTGCAGAATTACTTACTGGCTACCATCAATCCAAACAAGGTAGTATTTAGAACTAATCCAACATCTACTCACATTACACACTTCCTAAGGCATAAAAACATGGACTACCATAAGACAGATGTACATAGTACATACATTTGTAAATTGTGGTTACTTAAATTATTTTAATTCTTAAAATCTAATTTAATGACTTAAAATGAATAGTTATACACAGAAATCCATTGCTTCTGCATAGTCATGAGTCAAGTTATTAGACCCACTACCATCAAGTTCAAAGAGAGACAAAGGAAATTGTTCATGTTGAAGGGAAGGTGATGCCCCATAAAGTGAAGGTGGTGGTGATGTCCTATTCATGTATGTGACTTCAGATGAAGTTCCATCAGGAGATGTTATTGTAGGTGAATTACTCAAATCTAGCCAACTTAAAGGGTCACTTCTATTGACATAATTGCTGGGTATCGGTATACTATTAGACATTGTCATAAGGTGATCTGCATCAGAATCCACTCTCATAGGTGAAGCTGGACTCATTATAATGGAATCCAAATCAGCTAGGCTACCTTCAGTGCTTGACAGCATACCATGTTTGACATTGGAATTATTAAGAGCTGCTACATCTTCACAGCTTTTTGACAATCGTCCTTGAAATTGTTGGTTATTGTTAAGAGGGTTATGAACACCAAGGAAACCAGTACTTGGAGATTTGGGGATGTTTGTAAGGTGTTGCAGGTGAGGAGCCTGGGTAAACCTTTGAGGAGACAACTGATTTGCAGAATTTCCTACTGGTGGAGAATTGATAACAACTTTGTTTGCTGTGGAATGAACAGGTGAACCAATAGAACTACCAACAGAAGCTGTAAAAGAGAAATCCAGTCAGACATACTACTCTTCTCAGTAGACTGACAACATTCTTCAGTTTTTTGGGCTGTTGGTAGTTGATTCCAAAACATCACATTATCGGTATTTTTATACAATGTGTTGCAATTTTTACATACCATGTGGTCTCTATGTTTTTGCGTTATTGTCATGTCAACTCTGTCACCTTTGTTGCATATAAACATGCTGTTGCATGGCAACATGGTGATAAGATCTAAAAGTGTAAACCTGATATCAGTCTGGAAGAAACAAACTATTCTCATGAAGACTGCATTATCTAGTTTCTAATTTGTTTTCCTTTCATATTTGAAGTCATACATTATTATTATTGGTGACAATTTGTAGAAACTCCATTGAGGTGTTCTTGGTTGCAGTATTCACACAGTTAAATTTCAGTTTAATTTGAGTGGAAAACTTCAAAGTTTGATGCTGTGACAGAACATGCTTTTGATGTGGCAATAATTACAAAAACATTAAGATCACATGGACATAAAACTACATCACCTGGTGTAAAAATACTGATCATGTGATGTTTTCAAATAACTACTGACGACCTGAAAAACTGAGGGGTACTGCAGTCTACTGAGAAGAGTAGTACCAATATAGAGATACTAAAAACCAACTGTACTGTTGGATTAAACAAGAATTCATTTTAAATACAAAGTTGTTTGGTTTATCATACATCCAATTCATATCAATTTTTATGCAACAAAGATTTCTTTTACCTCCAAGAATCTCTAGTATCTCGTCATTATCTAGTCCCAAATCTGGCTTCATCATTGCCTGTAACAGATAATTTACAAAGACAGTAAACACTTAGAAGCCTCTGTTCTCTTGGAAGAGACATTACTGTAATGAAGTACAAAATGTACAGTAATCTTTGGCTAGTAACAAATTCTAGTCCTTACTCTTTGTAACTCTTGAGTTAATTCCCTATCCTGTTGAGCCTCTATTCCTAAATCCATGTCCTCAATTTTAGGAACACCTTGCTGTGGTTGATAGGTATAATCTTGACTTCGTTTCCTCTGCATCTGAGCTGCCATGTGTGCCTCATAGGTTGGTGGAGGGTTAACATGATCAAAGAATAGCTGTCCTGAAGGTAGTGAACAAGATCTTCTATGAATAAATGGGTTGGCAGGTTCAGACATGGAGCGCTGTTTCTCTATATCTTGCCCCACAGCATGCATGATAATGCCACCATCTTCTGATGCACGTTCAGAATATGATCTTTGGATATTGTCTGGTTTCCCCCTCAATGGATTGTAATCAACAGACTCAACTGGTCTTGGCTTTTGCTCCTGATGTTGTACAACTGGTGCAATTATGTTGGGTGTCTGACAAGGAGATCCATGAGAAGGAGAAATAGTTTTGTTTTCATGAGTAAAATTCTTCATTCCTGGATTCCAAGCACTACTATCAACTTTATCCACATGAGTAAGATCAGGTTCACTATGACTGGCTGCAATATTCAGTCTACTTACTTCTGCTTTAAGATGCAATAACCCTTGTATACCAGATTGAGAGTGCACAGGTAAAAAGTTTTGCACACTTTTTTGCTGTTCTAAGTTATCATTGTTTGTGTTTTGGGTAGGCATAGCCTGTGTCATTGTTATCACAGGACTTGAAGAAATGGTTGACATAGGCTGTGAAAAGAATGATGTCTGCCCTCCACTTGAAGCTGGCAGATTAGTAAAAACACCTGCACTTTGCTGCTGTGGCTTCTGGTTGAACACACAACTTTCAGTGACATTAAGTTCTTTTTTGACTGGCGCCATAGAAGATAACTGATCAGAAACTGACATGGACTGTTGAGAAGTGCCTGCCTGTACATCAAATGGAATTGGTTTTGGTTGAATGTTGGTTTGAGGTTGGACACGTAACTGCTGTAATTGTGTTTGCAAATTTAGGTACTGTAGATGTTGCAGCTGCTGTTGAACCTCTGGAGGAAGCTGATGCTGTAATTTCTTGCTGTTTGCTAACAACTGCATTTGAACCTGTTGAAGTCTTGCTTCATGTGCTGGCAGAGAATTGGATCGCCCTAGTTTAGTATGACTATTTACTAATGTAGTTATTACAGTGGATAATGGAGCTGAAGAAATGGAAGCCACAGAACTTGCTACAGAACCTTGGCTTTCCATTGGTTCATTTGTTGAACTCTCTGAGAACTTTGCTCCTTGTTCCCCAGAAAATGACATAGAGGCCTTCAGTCTTTCTATTAAATCAGTTTTGGATCCTGAAACAGGTAAACCCCGCATCTTGAGTTCTTTTCTCATATCCACAACACGCATATCTTCTATCTTCACTGGTTTTTCTTCAACTACATTGTTGTTATTGTTATTATTGATATTGCTGTTGTTTGATATTTTGGCTACATTTTCTGGTATTGATGGTAGACTTACAAACTGAGGATAGTTCTGATACAATACTTGCAGTTGGAGATATAATTGTTGTTGCTGAAGCATTAATGCATATGGTGAGTCCATTGGCAAACTACTCTTTTGTATTTCACCATTTGGTGGTCTGTACTCATGATATTTGTATTTCTTAAACTTAGTCTTGGGAGATTTTTTCCTTGATCTTCCCTCTTTCCTTGTGCTTTGTACCTCCTCTGCTGGTTTCCTATCCAAGGGATGAGTTCCTTGACAAAAAGCATTTGTAGTATTCTGGTTGAGTAAATCTGCTATGGAGGTTGGTGGAATTTGAGGAGAAATGGAATTTCCATCAGGAGAAGGTTCAGGTGAACCATCAAATGATTCTGGAGAAATTGGCTCAAGCAATTTTGACTTGGCTGTCTCGGTATAGTCTATGTTTCCTTCTTGAATTGCAAGTCCAACAGCTGTTCCTTGTTCTAAGATGTTGTCCTTTACAAGTTCTAAAGGTCCAGGTCTAATAGCAAGCCTTTCATTAAGGTCATCTTCAAGCTTCTTTCTCTTGAGCTTCATTTGATTGGCCAATAATGACGGATCAACAGTTTGTGAGACATCTAGTGAAAATAGAAAATAGTAATGTTAGAAACAGTTTCTGTTTGTTCAACCATTGAGATATTAGTTTCAGTATACCATTCCTTCACTTAGAGGGGATAAGTTCAGTAAAGATTTGATTATGATTGGACAATTTCCATGAAAATGGAAAACTATTTTAGTGCTACAGCATGCCAATGCAGTGTTTGAGCCAGGAATTTCATGAAAGGGTCATTTTAGCTGAGGCTGTCCCTTAAGGCTTTTTCTTGGATGTCAAATAGACCATTCACTGCAATTTTAGAGGGACAGAATACATTTTATTGCAGGATTGGCGCAATGGCACGGCCTGGCTCAAACACTGCCAATGAATGTGCAGATTTCAAACAATTGAAGAGCCCTCTAAGAATTCTGAAACAAATAACCAAATTTTGCTGAACATAAATAATCTCAAAGCAACTTAAGGATTCATTTAGTTCTAAAGAATAACACAAGTAAAAGGACTAGTCAATACTCTTATGTATTACTTATTCCTTGCTCTAACTGTTAGTAATTTTTTAATTTCCATACTTTTGTAGTATGAAATATACTGAACAAATTGTCTATTTGAAAAAAAACAAAACTTTAATGTATTCTTATTCTATGCCTAAAACTTTTCATTTCTTTTGCAACAATTGAACCAATAATAATTACCACTGTATTGATTGTGAACATGTATCATTATGGGCAATTACGCTGTATTGATCATAGACAGAAACATGATTTTCAATTAAGTAAAGTATTGCTTTCAACTTTTTAGGCTACACATCACCAACTTTGACCCTGAGGCTACTAACTTCAGTGGGAAAAAAATGCCAAGAGAAACAAAGCATCAAATACCCCTTGATTGATAACATCAGTTCTTCAAATCAAGATGTTCAAAGAATACCAATACAAATAACTGGATGGTAAAGCATGCAATAATAAAAATGACTAACTTCATACTCTTAAATGTAAATATATGAATATATACCAATGGAATTAATACCATAGACATTATATCCTCAATACAATTGAACAAAACATTAATTAAGCATATTTAACATGTCATTTCAACCAAATCACAAGCCAATTTCCTTCTTGAGAGAAAATAGGTAATCTTATCTACAAAGACTTTCATTAGAGTATTTTTTTTAGAGTATATTTGCTAATTCTTAGTCCACCTATTCTAAAATATTTAGCTATACCACAAGAAAGACTTACGAATTAAGATCAACTTTTCACTAGTGAACTTATGAATGGGACTAATTATTCAGAGGTTATTGTTTTCTTTACAATAGACTTTCATCGAGGACGAGGGAAAAGAAATAAAAAGCATTTTCGATGAAACTGTACCGAACTGTAAGTTTCCAAAGTAAACAAACCTCGCGGAGCATGATAAAACTTTCTTTATCATTTAGTATAGGTTTTGTACCTTGTCCACTAGTTTAATATATTTTTTCAAAATATAACAATTGCTGTACCATCTTGCACGATCTTTTTGTTGACTTATGTTTCACAAAAGTCACAATATGGACAGGAGTTCTGAGCACAGCTGAAATTAAAACTTATTTTGAAAATGGAGCTAATAAAGGGTTATTCGAAACACTTTATACTTGTGGAAAAAATAGTAAAGAAGAATGTTGAATTTGATAATGAAACCGGTTGATAAACAACAATGACAGTAAACTTTTCGACGGTAAATACAGAAAAGAAATGGGTTAATCTTTCGTAATATATTAAAGTTAGAACATGGATAAGTGAAGGAATATACGATCAAACAGACATGGTATTGCTAAAATGAAATAATGCGTAAGAATTTCAAAAACAATCGAAAATACTAGACACAAAATATTGTTTTAGTAATTCAATCTATACCGACTTACTTTCGGTCTAAATTGCCATACCGAACCATTTTTTATTGCAAAAGATTTGTTGATTCTTCTTTTGGATTATATTGAGATATGGCCTAGTAAATGAATTTCGTTCAAAGGAATAGATCCATCTATCGATCGTAAAGTTGTAAGCTTACTGCGCCATAAAAACTAGGAAGACTTACCATTCAAAATATGTCTTTGTACCAGCTGAGCTCTGTTTGGACGAACTCGTATTTTCTTTTGTAAGAAATCCCCAGTCTGTGAAGTAAATCAAACCCCAAGAAATAACGTAAAAGTTGAATAATGTTGTAAAAGGTCACAAAGTCTAATTTTATACAACATTGTGAATGATTTCAAACCTTTGCTCGTTCTAATTTGGTCTTCTGGGATAACAAAGAAGGAGCTGTAGCCGAAGCTAAGGAATGTGAAAGCAAGAAAATTATTTATATATTTTTATGAAACTACATTCTGTTAAAAATACGGTAAAATAATTTCACCACTGCACTAACCTGGCATGATGCCTTGGTTTATCAATTGTTCGCGAGGAGTTCGCTGTTGAAGTTTCCTCTCCAAGGCTGAAATAAATTAAAATTGCGAAATCTAAGAATTCAGCCAAAGGAACCAAAGGAAGACTAAATAACAAAGAAAATATTAAACAGCAAAGGCCAAGCTAAAACGGTTTAAAAGCAGGGACGGTTGTCTGGATTTGGTGCAAAGAACTGCAGAAGCTCCCTTACAAGAAGATAGACTTGCCTTGTCGGTAATTCATTAGCTGTTGGTGGCTTACAGCACCAGCTATTTCCGAACTAGCAGTTTTAGAGAAACCACCATCCTTTTGAACTTGCAAATCCATCTTGTTGTGAATTTACAGCCCCGTATCCTTGGCTATAGTAATATTTTTCGTTTGGTAAATAGGTTCAAACTTCCTTCATGATCTTCTTCCTTCACTATTCACAGGGCATGGCGAACAACGAACCCACTTCCCCGGATGTCATGACGTCATTTTCACTGTCAAATACACCAAATCCAGCCCTGTGATTGGTCTATAGGGTTTTGTATTAAAATAGTTTCTTAAAATTCCAATTTATTATTTTTGAAAAGCCTTGCCCCCGGAAATCAATATTGTAATAGATTTTGATTAAAGTAGAAATATGCATCGACCTGGTTAGAAAGCAATGATTTTCCGTAAGATTATCATGTGTCTTTTTAGGCTCGCTCTGGAGGCGTTAGGACAGGAGACAGACCGGTAGGATATATCCGTAGACGACACTATTTTTCCTACCCATATACTACATCTAGAGCTTCCCTTCACCTTCACTAATACGAAATAATACTTTAAATGATACAATAATACATCCTTAGTAAGACATACAATGCATTTTTTCGCTCCCTTTCCATGCAGTATTTTTTTGTGTGTCACTGAGCATTATCTTGGTCTTAACATAACAAACAACATCCCAATGTATCAATAAAACATTCACTTTAAGATGAGACGAAATTGTAAATATTATGAAAATAATTAATAGCGCATAAGATTTAAATGTTGTGCCGAGAGCATACTGCAAACCCTGGCCTTTTCCTTAACTTTGACGCTCAGTGGACCATCCTTTTTATCACAAGGATGGGAATAACGCCAAGTGAAATTTTTATGTCAGATTGATCTTATATACGTCATTATTATTATTATAACGATTACTGCTGATCGATCTCGATAGCAAAACAGTTTTAAAGCTCTTAGTGGGAGAGAACATAACTAATATCAGGCGATGTGGCAGAGACATTCCTGTGCCGTGTGTATGTGCAAAGAAAAATCCCCCATACGAATCAGGTGCCCTGCACTGACGGGCAAGGGAAATCCCGTGTGGATATCTGACGTGGGGTGACGATTATCATGACAGCATCTAGTCCTTAGCAGAGAGTGAAAGAGGGGACGCTGGTACGCGGCTAACAACCATGAAAGAACTTGGACACATTGACTCGTTTATTTTTTCGATGACGTTAGCGACAATACTGTCTTGGGAATCATTACTTAGTGACATCATCATCACTGAGTGTTTGGAAAGCAATCGATACAGGGGCCAGCCGTTCCCAACCAGGAGTAATTTATATATCAGTTTTTAGTATGAATCATTGAAATTACGAAATGCAAGCAGCTTTGCAGATAGCTTTCTAGTTACGGCTGACCTTGGTAGATGATGTTCCCTGAGTGAGTTTAGTTTAGATTAAAATACCGAAAAAAACTGAGTTCGAAAAAACATTAGAGCAAAAAAGGTCTTTATAGTCTGTTTGCTCTAAACTATTATCGCTTACTATTCTTTGGCAAGTGCCGCTTTGAACAGTTGAATTAGTTCCGCTGTGACAGTAGAAAACGTTTCTTTTCTCACATATTATTTTCTGCTCGATTCATTAAACCATGAAAGTAGTTATTCTCACGACTTATAACTACATTAAAGTTAAAGTAATTAGTCTCACCACTTTATAACTATAACAAACTGGTGCATTAGGGACCGTTCATTATTTATCAGAGGGGGGGGGGCTTGGTGAGAAATTGGGGGGCACTCGAAATTTTTACTGCACCACTAAGGGGGGTCCTGAATTTTTTAAGGCTATAAAAGAGAAGGGGTGAATATATTTTTATGTTTCATGGAGGGGCGTGAAAAACGAGCAATCACTTTGGGAGGGTGCATGAAAAAATCCAGCATTTTAAGAATTTCTCACCAAGCCCCCCTTTCCCCTGATAAATAATGAACGGTCCCTTATCATCTGTGTTGTGGACGACAAAAAACAAATACACGGTTACATGGTGTAACATTAAAACACGAGCAAACGAACAAGTATTAGTATATATGTATTAACATTTTATGCTTGTATGTATGGTGTATGCTCACCGTTTTTGATTGGCTCCGGACTACTGCTGTTACTGCTGCTTGAGCTGTCGCTTGTGTAAGCTATGCTCTTGTCAATCATCGATGTTCCATTGTGGTGCATATCTGTCAGTTAATTTTAAAATCACCAACTTGCCGTTACGGCCCCTTTCAGTTTCAAATTATTCTAGTGGTAAATTTAATCGTTTTTACAGACGTCTTATTAATTATTGCTGCTTGAATTTGTTTCTATGTTTTTTAATAAAATGATTTTTATGGGTAAATTATAATCGTGCATGCGGATTATAAAACGGTTTTACTAATTCACTACTCCTGTGCACGCAAAGAAATAACATTAACTGTAACAATAGCCTAATTCAACGCCTGATACAGGCATAAATTAATTTACTAACTCTCTTAAGGTTTTAACATTAGGTCTACTGTAGAAGCGATACATCACAATTATATTTGAAGCTTTGATTGATTTAAAATTTATTCAATTTTACAGAATCAGGGATGACCCCTTCATGCCATGCAGAGTTAAAGAACGTAATAATATTCTTAATCTTTATGTAAAATTGTACAAAATGTACAAAATGTACACAAGGGAATTCACGCTCAAAGGACTTTTATGTCATTAGTTTTCATATTGATAATTATTTGACTCACCAGTGCAGTAGAAGAGGCTTTGATCTCCCGTGATGGAAGGTCAAAAATTACGATCAATGGCTGTCTGTGAGCAAATATAGGGTTAATATATCTCTTACGACAACAGGCATACGTTGAAGTTCAACTTGTCCCAAATAACGTGACATTGATAAGAAACTACATTTGAGAAGTGTTCTTAGTAAGACTAAAGTATATAAAGAGTTCCACTGGTTTCTAGTTCATAAAACTATATACCTCTGATTGCCGGTGGGGGAACGTTGTTGGTTAAACATTATCCCAAATATGTCAAAGTAATTAATTAGGTAAGGGTTATGAATTGATATGAAAGCTCAAGTTGCGTGACGAAGCCGGTAAAGAACACTTCTCAAAACCCTTTCATATGCTTTATGATATGTCAATATTTTACCTTCTGGCTCTTCGGAAGCAAGAATTGGGAAGCTGCGTCCTCCTCTTTCTTCAAGCACAGTCGTCGGCTTTAAGCTTACAGAAGAAGTAGGTAAGTGTTCAGTTGGCAGATATCTGTGCCTCGTTCTGAGTGACTGGTTAACCTAAAGGGCTGATGGGATTGGCTAACTGTAGCCTTGGGTTATCAGTATGAATACCTTAAGACCCATATTTTTCGTTTTCAAACTTAATTTTTTATTTCTTGACTGCAATATCAGTCAAGACTGGTATACGAAAATAGTCACAGAGGAGAACAAACTGATAAAACCTTCAGGGGCTGACACTGTGGTGATGATCACGTGTGGGAGACTTGTCATAAATAAACTTCGAAAAATCAAATAAAAGCTAGTTAAGTGAAAGTACACACCCAATTCATATCGCGAAAAAAAATCGAGTCGGCAAAGCAGGCTAAAGAGGACCTCACTCACCAATTTTCTTTAGATATTTATAATCAATTTTTTTAGTATCAATTAGCCGATTCATACGACAATAGTAATTACTATTGTCAATCGCTTCGTTTTCGTACGTTGTTCAGCTAATGACGAATGCGGTTACTGAAAAACTAAACCCTTTTAAGGCAAAAAACACACTTAACAAAAGTCGATTTAAGTCAAGTGCCAAGAAGGTGGTTCATAAAATAACCAAGGGGTTTTCCTGGGGTTTTCCCCTCCCGTCATGTGAGATTGACGTATCTAGTTACGACTGAGCTGCGCACTCGATTCCTGGAAACGAAAATCCCCCGAAGCTGAGATGACGGTTATTTGTTGTTATATACTGTTTACCACCGTATGCATTGCTACGCGACCACGAACTTCAGTGTTGCGTATGGCGATTGGAGATTTTTAGCTGTCAATCAAATCACTGATCATCCTTGCTTGGCGTAAATGACCTTGGACCAACAAATAAACAACTCT
>JAAAQI020113331.1:0-15938 GCA_011800005.2 Stichodactyla mertensii
TGCTGAATTTATTTAGTCACTTCAAAAGAGCATAAATTATCATTGCGTCCGCCATTTGAACCTATTAGATTTAGAACCACCCCTCCAGAAAATTATTGCACAGTCCCTTACGTATATTCGACTAATGTAAAGCCAGCTGTAAGGTACTTTACGAATTAGAAAAATATTCGTGGTCGTTTATCCTATTCTAATTTCATGAATGCACCTTATCTTTTTTCCAGGAAGAATCATCTCAATTGATTAGTTTTTTAGTTTGTTCACTCGAGTTTGAGTTTGTTAGGGAAGTGCGTCATTTCTTTTGTTCTAAACAGGTTTGACTAGATTACAATTTGACAACTTTCCTATTGGAAGATTAAGGATACCTAAGAAAGGATAATAAAAAGTCGTGTTAATGTTCCTTCAGATAAAGTTGTTAGACCACCGGCGTACCTTTTTATGTTACCGGTTATTAGTTTATACCATTAAAACTGGTTTTAAGTTGCATGTCAGCAAGACATTTCACTTCCTGTGTAACTTAGTTCTAGTTCAGGATTTGTAAGTATGTTGGTATGGCCTTGACTGCCAAACATTTCATAAAGCCCCCTCTGTGGAGAGTAAAAATCTCATAATCCGCCCTACAACCCCCAATACTTCAGTTATACTTTCAGAGATCAGCGTGTGGTTAGAGTAAAATATATAAAACTGGGGTAGATTTTTAATAACAAAGTTCAGCAAAACTAAAGCTAGCAGGCAGAGACAAAAACAACAATCTCAGTTAAAATCACTATTCCAAGAAGAGTATAAGTAGTCTTGATTAAGTGCTAAATATACTGCTTCTCTTTCTCTTTTGCAGCGATTTTTTTGTTACAAATCTATATATCATGTGCTGCTATTAATCTATAATATCATCTTCAGTATACTGATAGTTTCTGGAATTTTGTTTCGAAAATTGAGAGACTGGAGGGTTGACTCTAAAAATTGACTCATATGGGTATTTTTCAAAAAATTGAAAATCATAATATGATCTAATGAAATGTATACGAACAAAGTAGTTCTATCCCTAGAATCTTATATTTGAGAAGGGAAAGAAGACCACCAACGTTTTTGGGAAATATGAGCTCCCCCCAAAATAGGGATTTTTTTGAACTTGTTCAAAGAGATTGCCTAGTTTAAAAAACTGACCTAAAATAGGCAACATTTTTGAACATGTTAAAAAAAGTATGCCTATTTCCTAGGTAAAACCAGGGGATACGAGATATGTGAATGACAAACAAAACTATATGAATAACAAAGAATAAGAAAGAAAACGGACTAAATCATGTCATATATAATGAGTGATTACATGTCCCCGAAGCAGAGGGACGTTTAGTGGAAGTCCCGAGGTCGTAAGCAGATGTAAACCTCCCAAGGCTGATGGGACATATAATCACTAATTAATCACCCGAAAAAGACATGGTTACTTTGTAATAAAACGATCAAGGAAATGAGCGAAAGTTTGTAAGACTTGAGTTTAGTGAAGAGAAAAGTTTATTCACTGTGCATGTGCTTTTTGAAATAGTCTAATTATAGTTAATAGAGGGGGGATCCCCTCTATTAACTATGGTCTAATTACACCATACTCTTGTAATTCTACTTGCTTATGTTTGGTTTAGAAAATAAACACAGTATTCATATGATAATTTGAATAAGCTATAAGATATTAAATAATAAGACCCGCACACGGCATGCGTTATAACAAGGCTATAAAAACATATGATATAAAAGCGGCTAAAATCTGATTATAAGTCCGGTTTTAGTGATGTGCACCCTGCTAGTAAAATCCTTGTTTACGCTCTGTATTGGACACAGTTCCTTCGATGATTAACCACTTCTTGTTCCTTTTCTCCTTTACCATTATGTCGGGTTTTTTATTCCATCTCTTGGGGCGATATTATCCTGATGTAAGGGGATATCTAAAAAATGATTTTTACCTCCATCATTTTTTAAATTGCTTTTGGGAATGTATTGCTTGTGCCACGGAGCTGTAAGATCGTCATCTCCAGTAAACCCAAAAGTTGACAAGACTTTGTGGTACATAGGACGTAGCATGCAATCGTGCCTTGCCCGGACTCCACCCAACACCCAGTACAAAACGATCGATGGTTGGGACAAATCGTAATCTCTTCTATGTTATGTGGCTTTTCAAAAATACCAGCACGAGACAATATTAACTTTACTGAAAGATCTTCCAACATATTCATTTCCCAGAAAAAACAAAATTTATCTCTTACTTTCTGAAATGAAGTACCGGAAATATTATCATTATTATATTTATTATTATTATATATATATTTCTTTTCTTTTCTTTTGCATTGATAAGAAAATTTATGTAGTACACTATTACTATTTATTACTATTGCTTTATTAACTTAATATATGTTATTATTCCCTCCATCTGCACGCCATTACAGCTACAAAATATTCATTCGTAAGCTAGAATCTAACTCGGAAATGATAATTCTGAATTGGCGGGAAATTAAACGGTTGGTCAGCAATAAATTAGTGATGACGTCATTTGGTTCCTGCATTTTGCATTTACAAAGTGACTAGTGAGACAGAATCGAAAAGGGTACCTTTATATACTTGTGTTGTTCAACTAAACTCAAGCCAAAATAGGTATCTTTTTATCTGCTTTTCGAATTTCCTTTAAAGCATGAAACCTCTAAAAAGGTGGGAAATTTCATCACATCTATTGAATACAAAAAAACACTTAAATTCCTACCTTATTATCCAAAAACTGAAGATACCTTTTCTACTCACTTTAAATATTTTTTCTAAATGTATAAAAAGGGTAGGAATATTGATGATGTAACAAAGGGAAAAAAAATCGCAAAAGCTGAATTTAATGGGATTTTTTGATTCTAAATTTACGAATTAACAAAAAAGTAGAATTGCCACAATCACTCAATGATTGTGAACAGCAAATCTCCATCTTTTATAATATTCTTATCGCGAAAGAGCGTTGTGTGTTCTAAAATAAACAAAAACAACGCGTGTCAATCAAGTGTCTCAAGGCTTTGAACAGTCTGGCGTACGAACTCAACACAGTAAACAAAGTTATAAAAGTTAAGTTTGTGGCAAAAATGTTTTATTTCTGATTAAAAACATTGACTTATGATGCAAAGAACACAATTACGACAATTTACAAGAAGAGAAATGCGAAGGAACTGCACTAAACTTGATTATATTCTGTTGGTCACGCTACAAAGTCGTCAAGTGACACCGGAAACAATGCTTTTAACCTGGCAAATAATTGATAGAACAGCCGTTATGCTCTTTAACTTCAACAACTTACAAGTTTAGAGCCAATATTTAAGTATTACAAATGTTACTTATCAGTAAACACGAGTAATTCCTAGCCAACTAGATGCCGCATGTAGATTTCACTGTAGTAAACATTCGAATTTTACGTAACTTTGACATCACTTCTCGTATAAATAAATCAAATACACAAAGAAATTTTTACATCATCTAACCAATCATTTCTACTTTTAAAATCCTGAAGCTTTGTTGTTGTATTTAGATGTATCGCACATAGTTTAAATGTCCGTTACTTAGAGGCTACTTTTACAGTAAGAAAACGTATGGTGAACATAAAAATTAGTTATAATTTGAGTACTGAACTAAAATCTTATACTCCATTCACACCAGAACCGTGTTTAGTTTATCTGTTTTTTTCTATCTTCTATAAGATGAAGCCATTCAACTCAATTTGAATCAAACTACCTGGAATTTATGTTGTGTTCCACAAACAACAGGTATATGCATTTTTTTAATCAAAGTTTGCCTTTTGTTTGCGAATAATTTTCTAAACCTGTTTAATTAAACCCCTTTAAGTAATATTTATAAAACGAGAGACCATGTTTAACCATCGGTGTGAATGCAGCTTTAGATTAGGCCCAGTGGCGGACGTCGAACTTGTGTCGCTTCGAATCTAATTGTCTTTGAGGTTGAGCGCAGTTTTTCTTTGAAACTAGTAAAATTATAATACCAAACTTAGCTCATGCTGTCACCTGGTGCTAAGTAATACATCTGATGTTATATACTAGTTCTCGGCATTTTCTTAGCCGTTGCCCTTATCGGGCAATTAGATTCGACGCGGCGAAAGTTCGACGTCTGAACCGGGCTTTAGACGCCTTTACATTTACAGTGCTTGCTGGATGTGAACTTTATAGGTGTCTTGCTATCTTCGAAGGAATAAATTCAAACGAAGTTAAAAAATAATTGTGAATGTTGTATATAAAATATCCCTGGCCTTTCACGTTTCTTGAGCACAATAGATTCGATTATGTTACAGTAACAATCTCTCCTTAGGGAGCCCTCCCCTGATTGGGAAATGTTCAGGTCAAGGCTGCCGTGGACTTATGTTCCCCAGTCCTCTGCCGTATGTGACTAGATAGATAGTTGCATGATATGATTGGCTCAACATATGGCGTGACGTCAGAGGACAGTATTACCACAGAGGTCTATACTACCACGGTACATATGCCTACGTCGCCAGTGTGAACCAGGCTTAAGGTTTTTCATAGTTTTAGTGTCAACGTGTTTAGTGTCAAACATCAAGCCTCTCGGAAAAACAAAACTGACTGTTTCCCTCGAGATCAGACATTAAGTGTATATTATTTAGCTTTTGGGGGGGAAAAAGGCTGGAGAGTCCATTTACTCATTTCAGTCAAAATAAAACCTAAAGTATGTGTGGAATGTTATGCATCATGTTCTGACCAATCACATGCAAGAATTAATTAGAAATGAATTCATTCTCGCATGTGATTTGTCAAAACTGACAAAAAGCCTAAAATTTGAATTGGCAACTGACATTTTGAACTCCGAGTGAACGGCGTGGATACGCGAAACGTAGAAGCGAGTTATTGTGAGGGGTCTCAGTATGCAAATGTGTTACTCACTCACTCACTCAGTAAGATGTTAGCAGATCGATATTCAGTCATCTTAATTTGTTTGCTTACGAACTTTACACGAAATTTGATTACTGATTTCTTACAAATACGAAAGCTGCATCATTTTCATTAAATCGACCAAAACTTTGTTGATTAAAAGCAATTTGTGTTTTGCTATTCAATGTGGGATGATATCTGACACTGAACCGACCTAGCATTATGATCATGCGCACACGAGCATAGAGGCCTGCGAAAGGACTGGTACTACACAGGAAACCCGTCACAGAAATGATTTGTTATCCGCAATCTATAAGCTAGAAGTTACGTGAAAAATTGAGGAGGTTCTCCTTGTTATTCCATCTTTCCTTGATAGAATATTTCTGTAAAGACTATCAAAGTAAATCCTATCACAATAAAGTCAACTCAGCTGAAATTTTGGAAGATTTTAAAGGGTTTCGATGCTTATTACACAACGGCCGATCGATCACACAACGGCCTATCGTACCCACCGACGTTGTCACAGAGAAACAAACCGACAAGTCGGAACTCAAGGCAATTATCGCTACTGTTAGCTGAGTTTTCGGGCACACATTCGAACTTGGGAAGCACTGCCATCTTAAAAACGGTAAAGTTACCACGTTTGAATAAATGAACTGCTCGACAAATCCTCAAAACCCTTGCTGTCTTAGTTGTTTCTTGCTTTCGGCTGCGACAGAGTTTATTTAGTTGTAGCTTAATTGACTCGTTAAGCAGCAGCAGTTTAGATTATACGACAATAATACATTGCCATTCTCTCAAATGCAATGCAGCTTTCCTAACGTTTTCCCATAGTCCAATTAGTATCCATGAGTTAGCCTAAGGACTCACTTGATTGTAGAAATACTTGGTATTAAGTTTTGATATTTTTTATACCAAGCGCTAGCCACTTTGGTCACAACTTTGTTATCGTACACGCGGCGACTCGTTGCACTAGTTTGCTGATGAGTGATGAGTCATAAGACATAAGATTTGAATGATGGAAACGCAAAAAGCCTAATTTTAACTGTCAACTGACATTTTTATTCAACTGTTTTTCTTTTTTTCTTTCTTTCTCTCTGTCTGTCTGTCTATCTGTCTGTGTTTCTTTCTTTCTTTCTTTCTTTCTTTCTTTCTTTCATGTTTTCTACTCGACTGATACCGAAATAAGGGACAAAAGACTTCTGCGGAGTCCTGGGAACCAGGGCAATTAAAAATGTTCAAAGCGTCAAAATAAATACATGGTGTAGTAAATGAAAGATATTTTAAGGTGACTCCCTACTATTGAAACGAATTTTCGCCGGAGCTCGCAAGCGTGCGCGCGTATAATAACCGCTGAGAAACCTTCGAAATTTTATTGAAAAAGTTTGCAGAACCATACAAGTTTTATACTTTAAGAAGGTAAAACCCTCAAATTTTGCAAGGAACCCTTTGTTATTTTTATCCTTATTTGGAGAAGCTTCTAAAAATTTATGCGAGTTCTGTTCACGTTGCGTGAGGTGGCGGGGGGTTTGATCCGCCACTGTACTTTGCATAAATACAATAGCTTGTTATCCTTCACTGCACGTAAAAACTATTGTGTTCATGCAAAGTGCCCCCTCAAATTTGCTAGAAATGAGCAGTCTAAACGAAATGCTGGGTCGTAAGATACATCGTATAATATGAAGGAGAAACTGAGTCCAAAAGTTCCGAATTTTGAGGTACGTCAGTATTTACAAAATATATTTAATTATTTATACAATGGGGGAGGTAATTAAACAATTTTGACAATGAGTGACATTCGCTTCCTTAGAGCAAAATTATTTAAAAGTTCCGCAATTTCTTTGATCTTTGACATCAAGCTACAAATTTTAGTATTATAACCGAGTCACGAGAGGCGGAATTCTTAAGATATCGATTTTGGCTTAGTAATATAATATGGAAATCAATAGACCAAATCTCCTTTAGTTAAGAGGCCGATCCCCGGATATCCGGAGTGAGTTTCCTTTCTCCCATTCTGAAATGAAACCGCTCACTGGGGAGAACTGGGATGACTGATGCAAGCGTATCAGACAGTTCAAGTTTGTGAACGAATAGATGGCCATGTAATTGAAGCCGAACTCGTTTTGGTGATGATTATTATAATAAATTCTAAATGATTAAAAACTTTAAAAATAAATAAATAAATAAATAAATAAATAAATAAATAAATAAATAAATAAATAAATAAATAAATAAAGCCAAACTGCGGTATAAATTTCACTCTCGTACTAGAAAGAAACTCATTCCGATATCATGTCAATAGGACAATAAAATAACTTTTGGAGGGAATATTGTTTATTTGCGTCCGCGTAGTGTCATTTGCGGCCCGAGTGCAGCGATCAACAAACAAGGCCAAACTATAAGTGGCTAAAATCCATTGGATGATGAACCAATGTCATTATCAGCCCGCTCGAGTCATTTGCGGTCCGCTGAGCCCTGGCGCGTGTTTACAAGAGGGCAGCTTTCTGTTTGGCCGCGTATATTGATAATAATGGCCTCTAATGTTTATCCTATTTCAAACGTGTCATTCACGTGGACATTCTCGGTAACGCTTGAGATGATATATTAATATCGACAAGCCTCAAACAAAAAATCGTATTCTTAAGGGTGGACACGGGGTCTGAAATTGGAAAATTTATCTCCAAATGGAACGAGTGGATTTCGGATACTGAATCGAAGGGGAAAAAAGAAAAAAGAAAAAGAAAAAATCAAGGACAAGCAAATTAAGTTTAGTACTAAATGCTTAAGTATACTTTTACACATCATTTTCCAATTATATTTTAATACTTCCAAATAATTATTCCGCCTTGTAATTTACAGGTTTGAAATCTAAAATGCAAAGAGAGATTACATCATTCTAGGAATGTTTTCTATTTAATAACTCTATGAGATGTTTAACCGACATTTTTACTTTGGACAGGATGTTTTTCCATTTCAGGCCACGTGTCATCCTCTTGGGAATAAGATTCTTTGTTTTTGGTACATACATATCCTCTAAAGCGTTTCCGAGGAAACAAAGAAACAAAACTCAAGGAAATGACACGTAATCCGAAATGGGAAAACCGATTATTACGCTCAAAGGAAAGAAGTCGATATTGCATTTGACTTAAAGGTCGTTAGCCATTTTTGGCAAGCCGCTATAGAGTTGAAGTCTACTAATAATAAAATGGAAAAAATAGTAAATAGAGATATATAACATGGGCTGGAGCTTGATTAGAAAAATGCTGGAAATCCGGACAAAATGTTACCACCTAAATTTTGTATTAAAGAAATCTGTATTAAAAAAATCTGTATTAAAATAAAAAATTAATTAATTAATTAAAAAAAAAAAAAAAGCCTGCTATGAAGAATGAAGCAAGAAAACTTTTTTCGCTTTTGACCATCCCGCTCTTTCCGCAAAGCGGGATGACTTCAGTTCTATTGAAAATTCGTTTATGCATATGTTAAATTATTTTTCTAACTAAAAAGCCTTATTTAGCTTAAAAAGCCTCATTTAGCGCAGACAATAATCATAAAGAGGCTATAATGACACGTTCGCAGGAGAATGATGGGAATTTATCTTTGAGTGTTTGTCTTGATAATTCATGAATGAGCACAGGAAACGAATGGGCAACTCTTCAAGCAGCCTAGTTACTTGACTGTTTATTTTGAGAGTTTAGAAGCTAATTATTAGGTTTTAGTTTGGACACTGAGTAAAAATACTGTTTAAAATTTTGATCTGATATAAAGTGAACTAAGCGATCTAAATATATGGCGTTCATCTGGAGCTTAGTTTTTTCTGAGTTCCGTATTCCTTGATAAGTGCCGTAGATCGATCTATCCTGGAATTTCTCGATGATTTCAGTAGTATTAGGCCTTATTCAGTTGAACTTGATCTATTATCGCTAAACGATCTAAAACCTGATTGAACTGACCTAATAAAGCATTCCTAAAACCAGATCACAACTCTGCTCAACTTTCCCATTATATTCTCTTTGAGGCCAATTTATTAAAGCCATTTGCTTTGAAGGTTTTCCGAATTTTTCAATTGAATCATGCACTTGTTTTTAGTGAAGGAACAGTGCGGACGCGTCTTCGGAAAGTGGAGCGAAAATCCTCGATGCTGATTGGTGGTAAAATTGACATCTTCACAAGTGAAAAATGAATCCTCATTTGCCACTTTTAGTAGCCGGTATAATTTTGTTTTTCACTTATTGAGACTAATTTTCGTCTGTATTTTTATTATTGTGATAATTGGGCTCGCTAAAAACTCCTCATGGAAACAATTAGTTTTACAAGGGCTACGAAGTTCGTTCTACACTACTTAGACTAGATTTATTGAGTCGCACGTCAGTAGAAAATTAGTACTTCTCACTTTTTCTTCAGTTACTAAGATACAAAGCCCGTAATATGTATACGTGTGGCTTGGGCTACTGGAAACGCTATGGAAGTATGAGACAAATTCTCCGAGACGGAGTATAATCTTCGATAAAAGTCCAACAATCCTATATTGCTTCAAAGCAAAAATATTTCAGCCCGTATGGCCGTTGCTCAGAACAAATGCGAGAATTTGTAGTAGCCTGCAGAAAAAGTAGAAAGATGTCTGTGCGTAGCCTGCTCGTTGAATAAACTGTTCGAATGTAACGCAAGTTATCTGGGTGCGGTCTACCCGTGAACATGCAGTAGCGACGTTCTATCGCAACATTAAACTTCAAAGTTCCTCCCGCCTACTAAATGTTATTCGACAAAAATGATTCGATATGAGGGAATATAGTGAAAGCTAATTGACAGGTACAGCAAATATTATGGGTTGGCAAACCGGATACAGTAACATCCCGCCTGAGGGCCGAATTAAAATTTAAAGATGTGTACGACATCCTGTTTTTCGTTCAGTCGTTCGATTCATGTCAGTGTTTATTTCACGTTTTTTCGAGTTTGTGTGTAAATTTTATCCCATCGCTATGTGTACATTTGATTTTCCTGTTATTACTAAGTTCAAAAAAATTGCAGTTCTGAGGGGGGCCATAATGAATCACGATTATTCCCCCCTCTTGGGGTACGTGGCACGCACTGCGCGCAAATACTAAAGCGCAAACACTAAAATCCATGAAATAAAAACTAACTAGTTACTAAATAGTCTTTATTTAATCACTGTCACTCAAAGAAAACGATTCACAAGATAGAGTGGTTTTCATAAACCCGTCAAATATAGATATTAAACTAATACATATTAGTAGACCCTAATTCTATTGTTTTAGTTGTGTCTATTTGACTATTACACTTTAACTATCAGTTTTATTTCACGGGTTTATGAAAACCATTCTAGGATATAGAATTACCAGTATAATAATGAGTTTATATGGCATCACTGATGAATAGATCTTGAATAAAGGCTGAGAAGTAAAGTGATCATGAATAGACAGTCTCATAGAGTGATTGGAATAAACCCGTGAAACAAAATCTATTATTCAGTGAGTAATAGTCAAATCCAAACAAAAGAAAACAATAGAATCAGTGTCTACTAACCTCAATCACACTACTAACTATTTCACGGGTTTTCACTCAATGTATTTTGTATCCCAGGTTCTGACTGAGTGACACTAAATTGATTTTATTTCATGGATACAGCGTTTATTATTTAAACATTATTGTATGCACTCTAACGGTGGCTGCAACAAGCGCTTCTTCTAGTGCAAGGACTTCAGATTTGAACTACTTTCTCTCTATAAGAAAAAGAAAAGAAAAGAAAAGAAAGAAGGAAAAATAGAAAAATAGAAAGAAGGAAAGAAGAAAGGAAACTAGGAGAGATAGTAAGAAAGAAAAAGGAAAAAGAAAAAGAACAGATTTTGATCTGTTAAAAAAAAGCAAGATTCGCATCCACGGGGGAGATGTAGGGGGCCCTTCAAGATTATGACTATTCGTGATACAGTCAATGTCATTAACCGAAAAAAGACATTTAGAGTTAAATATATGTAATGTGATTCATTTGTTTATTCGTTTAAAGGGATAAAAGTTCAAATTTAAACTGTAGTATTATTAACTGTTAACAGGGAATAACAAATACAATCAATGTCATTAACCGAAAAAAGACATTTAGACTTAAAAATATGTAATGTGATTTATTTGTTTATTCGCTAAAAGGGATAAAAATTCAGCTTTAAACTGTAGTATTATTAACAGTTAACAAGGAATAACAAATATAAACTCTACGTACACAATGATTTCCTTTAATAAACACATAGATCAAGTTTTTAGGTATCACTTGATTTTTTTTTTTAGTCTAAATGTCTTTTTTCGGTGGACAACGTTAATGACATTGACTATATATAAAAGTAAACTAGTGAAAAAGTAAAGTATAAACTTTTTTGTCAAAGGGTTTTTTTTTAAATATATATGTAGAATTCAGGAATTTCTTTATCCGTCTCTTGATTTTAATCGTTGCTTTGTTAATACCACGTCTTAGCGGCCGTTTTAACGAGAATAATTAACAAGGAAAAGGACACGACTGCAGCGCTGACTTTCCAAGTGGAATAAACTACCCTTTTTAGACGAGGTTTTCTAGCAGTACTTGACTTTGAATCTCTTTCATTTATAAAAAGTTAGAAATCACAACAAAAGGTACAAATCTGTTTGTGATCAGAAGGCCATTTTTCTGTTGTCTAGAAGTAATACACCCAAGTTGTCGGTCGGCGATCAAGTCTGAGTCAGACAATACGCCAGCGCAGGTGGTGTCGTATTTAGCTATTTACTGATTGCAAACTACTAAAAGAAAAAAGATTTTATTTACCAATAAAACTTTATTTGAAAATAAAGCCAAAGGAATAGTAAGAAATTATAATTATATATATATATATATATATATATTCTTAAATCAGATTACATGGCAGATGTTAATAAAAGATAAAACAAGTAAAAAAAAAGATGGTTCATGTTTGATACGGCGTCTGAACTATGTTTACGTACAATCGCAGGTAATCGCTGGCAAGTTTAGAAATCAGAGCAGCGGCCTCTAAATAATGCTCGCTGATGATCGCTGGTTAAATTTTGGATCGCCCGTGACAAAGGCGACAGTCAGCGCTTCGTGTGAGAGCCATTGCCGGATTTCATACCGTGAGAGACTGGAACTCAAACAGGACAGGAAGTACTTCATGTAAGTCGCTCTTTTCTGTAAACACAATAAAGGAACGACATAGGGACCATACATGAAGTAGCAACTTATGCGGACAAGCTGAAAAAGTCGACCTTTAAAGTGAGAACTTTGTTGACAAAAGCTGCTTTAAAAAAACAAGGTATAAAGCTGAGTGTTAATGATAACTGTCAGTCATACTGACAACAGAAAAGAAAAGAACAAACATGGTCGTTAACATGCATTTCTTGAATGTGAGTCCCAGTCTCTCACGGTATGAAATCCGGCAATGTGCCCTTAAATCTTATAACAGCTTTTTCTACTTTATCTGAAGAAGAACTAAGGCAGGAAGACTCTGCAGTCTTGACAAACGTAAACTCAGAAATAGTTCGCTAGTTAAATAACTTTTTAAATTTTGCAGGATTAGTGATATAACCGTGGATATTTACTCCGACTTCATTTCGTTAAATATGCATCGATCATCATTTTGCCTTTGGCGAGTAACTGTTTTAATGAATAAACATATTTAATTATGTTTTTGCTTAAGATGAAAAATTTAAATTCTCCTTTTCTTTGTTTTTGTTTTGTTTTGGTTTGGTTTTGGTTTTTCTGTCGAGTTTTTACAAGTTTTGTTGTTTTTCTTATCACCAACCAAGTTCCTTTTCCCCTCCAACTTCCTCCCATTTAATATCTATTGCATTGATTCATTTTCACTGAATTATTCAATATTATCGCCATAAAAAGAAGAAGGCAGCGAAGCACATAGTCATTCTTGCAAGAAAAGGAGACTAAAAGGTATCCAGAGTTAACCAAGCGGTGCAGAAGCTAAAGCCTTTGACTGAACTTATTGAGGTAACAACGCGTATTTTTGTTTATTCAGAGTTATAATATTTACCGACATTGCGTCTACTTTTTGTTAAAATGCAAGAGGTTATTTATGAAAACGTCTTACGTAATTCCTAGTTTCAACTGGAATCCATTTAGTTAATTTCTGTAGACATTCCACTAAGCATTTTATCAAGGTTTTAGTTCTTCGTGTATTACCTTAGCAGTAGCTATCGTATTGTAAAATTTAGTTGTTTTTATTTATTTATTTTTATTTTATTTTTTATTTATTTTTTATAATATATGTAACATTATTCAGCGAAAAAAGACATTTACACTAAAAGAAATATCACGTGATACTTAAAAACTCGCTTTAAATGCTTGTTAAATGAATCATTATGTACGTAGAGTTCATATTTATTATTCCCTGTTAACTGTTAATAATACTACGGTATAAAGTTGAATTTTTATTCCTTTAAACGAATAAACAAACGAATCACGTGATTTCTTTTAGTCTAAATGTCTTTTCTCGATGATCAACGTTAATGACATTGACTTTATTTATACACTCATTTCAAAAAAACGCTGTCGGTCGAGGATCTGAAATCTGAAATGCGAGACCGAGAGGAATTGAAGGCACGAGCTGTGAATTTGATTCTAAAATAAGTTTTAGTGTTAATTCAGTTTTATCTTTTAGTAGTTTGCAATTAGTAAATGGCTAAATACTGCAGCATTTTGAGCGATGACCTACGCCGGCGAAATTGTCTGGCTCAGATTTCAGATTTCAGATCGCCGACCGATAACTTATTTTTTTTGAAATAGATGTATATTAGGTGTCGAAATGGAAGGTAATCTCTCTCTTTTCCAATTTCCTTTTTTTCTTTATTTTTCAGTTTACTTTCACTTCTCCTATCTGGTTTTTTTTTTTCTTTTTCTTCTTCTTTCTTCGTCCTTTTCTTATCCGAATTTCTTTCTTTTCTAGATTCAGACCATTATGAAGTTCAAATTTCTCATTCTGTTGCTCGTGGTACTGTTATTGCTGTCTGAAGCCGAAGGTTGGAGGCGTCGTCGTCGTCGTGGCAAAAGACGCTGGTCGAGAGTCATCCGTTATGTGAAAACATATTGTGGATACACTGGGTGTGTGGGACGTAAAAGAGATGCCATCGATGATCCAGCAGAACAGGTAGGTGTTAATTCCACTTCTTTACATCTAGACATGAGAGAGGGAGGGGTGGGGATGAAGTCTCACCATATGAGAGAGGGAGGGGTGGGGATGAAATCTCACCATATGAGAGAGGGAGGGGTGGGGATGAAGTATAACCGTATGAGAGAGGGAGGGATGGGGATGCAATGTTTAACATATGAGAGAGGGAGGGGTGGGGATAAAATTTCACTATATGAAAGAGAGAGGGGTGGGGATGAAATGTCACTATATGAGAAAGGGATGAGTAGGGATGAAGTGTCGCTATATGAGAGAGGGGGGGTGGGGATGAAATGTCACTAAATGAGAGAGGGAAGGGTGGGGATGAAGTATAACCGTATGAGAGAGGGAGGGATAGGGATGAAATGTTTACCATATGAGAGAGGGAGGGGTGGGGATGAAGTGTCACTAATTGAGAGAGGGAGGGGTGGGAATGAACTGTCGCTATATGAGAGAGGGAGGGTGGGGATGAAGTTTAACCATATGATAGTGGGAGGGGTGGGGATGAAGTGTCACTACATGAGAGAGGGAGGGGTGGGGATGAAGTGTCAGTGTATGAGAGAAGGAGGGGTGTCAATGAAGTGTAACCATATGACAAAGAGAAGAGAAACTTCAGCTTGTCTTCTTCTTATTAATTTCTCCTTCGAATTAATTTCCAGTATCCTGCAAGGTCCTTACCAGGCATCAACTGAAAAAGTGCGCTATACAAATCAGACAATTAATCTGACGGACCACGAAAACAAGAATAATTGAGCAATTCATAAAAGGGATTAAAATTAATAGCTTATAAATTCATTACTTCAGAAGTTATAATAAATAAGATACATAAATAATAAAATAAATGAATTATGTAATGGGTGTACATTAAACGATTAAACGTGCAATAAAAAGATGTTACAAGCATTAGAAGAAAGAAATTGTTAAAACAAACAGAAACACAGAATTAAAACAAACCATCAATCAATCAATCAATCAACCAACCAACAACCTAACACCAACAAACCATAAGCCCACTAGCCGACCAACTAACCTATCAACTCAACTAACCACCAATCAAACTCTCAACCAACCAACCAACCCACCCACCTAACAGCCAACAAACTCATCTACACTTTAACCAAACCAACCTCTCACCTACCAACTAGCTAACCACTAACCAACAAAACCGCCAATCAACCAACCAACCACCTAACCACCCACCCACCAACCCACCAACTAAGCAGCTAACCAACTAACCACCTCACCATAAGCTAACAAACCAGCCAGCCAGGGAACTCACCAACCAACCAATCTATTGTGTTGGAATCTATTGTGTTGCGTCGTTCTCAAAAGATGCCGCTACATTCCTCATTCCCCATTCCCCATTCCCCATTCCTTGTTTTAGTAACATCCCAAAATACGCCAAAAAGCTGAATAAGAAATTAGAAGAGGCGGATAGATCCCTATTGGAACTGTCGCAGAAATTAAATTCGACTGAAGATCAAGACGATGACGATGATGATGACGATGACAACGATGACGACGATGATGATACGACAGAGAACTCGCAAACCTTTCAGTACCAAGTGCACACTGAAAACGATTTGCGACACTCATTGAAGAGAAAAAGAAAGTAATGACCTACCGATTGAAAGCGGATCACTAAACAATGATGAACAAAACAATAGCAGTGAAGGACACAATGAAAACAGACATACTTAATTAAAAAAAAAAACAATGGCGAAGAACAAAATAAACAAAGTTCTCATCCAAGTCAACACACACAGAAAATAGCGTAATGAAAGCGTAATGAACTTGTGTCTTCCTGCCGACACAGAAACAAAGCACTGCTGCGCAACAACTAACACTTAGTACCCAG
>JAAAQI020113442.1:0-15936 GCA_011800005.2 Stichodactyla mertensii
GTGGGGGAAAAGGGAGGGTTTTGGGT
This sequence comes from Stichodactyla mertensii, assembly GCA_011800005.2. Taxonomy (NCBI): domain Eukaryota; kingdom Metazoa; phylum Cnidaria; class Anthozoa; order Actiniaria; family Stichodactylidae; genus Stichodactyla; species Stichodactyla mertensii. The sequence continues at coordinate 27 of JAAAQI020113442.1, forward strand.
TTAGTGGGGGCATATTTTTTTTCAAACCGGGGGGGGGGGGGTGTGGGTGGGGGGGGGGGGGGGGGGGGGGGGGGGGGGGAGCGAGAATAAGGGGGTCATCAAAAATTCGAGACATTTAGAGGGGTTATATATGATTTTTCATAATTACGTACAAGGGGGGACAGGATGTTTTTGTTTTGTTTGGATGAATTTTGCCTATCAACCTCGTGACAATATTCTCACTATTGATTCTAAATGGGTTCAACTTTTGAATGACCCCCAAAATTATATAGTTTGAGTGATGCGTTTTGAAATTATCAAGTTTTTTCCATTTCATATGCTAATGATGTGACGTCAATGTAGTCTTTCGTTTTTATTTGTTGTTTCCTGTAATCGAAAACGCTGACTGCCATGCGAAAACTAAGCAGCAATGGGGAAAACAGAAATGCTTTCAAGACTCAATTAATCGGTATCACTTAAGTTTTGTACTTTGAATATACCTTAACATAACAGTCATTAGCATATGGCATGGAAAAACCTTTAAAATTTCAAGACTCGTCACTCAAACAATAAAACATTTTTTGGTCATTGACCAGCTCTGTACTGTCGTGATTTGTAATAATCGAACAAAACGACCTAATGAGAAGTCTTTTGTTAAAATCCACCAGATGACGTAACGTGAAAACGAAGAATAGTGCAATATTTCAATGAAAGAATTAACATTAACAATAGATTGGTCCCAATCCCTTGGGTTACCCACAGTCACGTGGGTAAATTACGTCACTGGCCACCTCATTGTGGGTGGTGGCTGTGCAATAGTGCACTGATCTTGTTCTAAAGTACTCATCTAGTGCAGTGATAGATTGTTATTACAAATCATAAAAAGGTTTATTACAAATCACGACAGCTTTTTTATTACAAATTACGACAGAGGTGTATTACAAATCACGACAGGTATTACAAATCACACGACAACTTTATTACAAATCACGACAGGTATTACAAATCACGACGATTATTACAAATCACGATAGTACACAGCTCACCTCATGTAGAGTCTATATTGAGAATATTGTAAAAAGGGTTATAGGCACTTTAATTACCAGCCCTTTATCTGGCATAGTTAATAAATGGTCCCAGCTTGCGTCTGTGCAGAAGACACAAGTCATATAAATTACCAAGCGACTCATTTAGTTAATAATGATAATGATGATGATGAATGATAATGATGATGATGATGATGATGGTGATGATGATGATGATAGATGGATAACATTTATTCCGTGAAATAGTTATTAGTCTAATAGAAATTAGCAGACATGAATTCCATTGTTTTCTTTAGTGCCTATTTGTCTATTAGACTATAACTATTAGCTTCTGTTTAACGGGTTAACAGCCATCACTCTAAACAGCCAGTGCATTATTCATACGTATTTCATAAGCATTGGAGTTGCGTGCGATGTGGAAAGTACATGCAAATACCTCAGACTTGATGGTACTTTCCAGATCTTGGAATTGCTGATCTTTTGGTGAAAACAGGAACTTATGAAATCTTTTCCTCATTAATCTGATCCACAACACGTAGGTTTTTTCTTGAAAGAAAAGAAGAGAAAAGAAGTAAAACAACAACAACAACAACAAACTAACAGACAAACAAACAAACAGACAATAATAATAATAATGATGATGATGATGATGATAATGATAATAATGATAATAATAATAAAGAATTATATTTTAATTTGTGGTTGAAATCATATTTATTAAAACTAGTGAACTTACTTATAACGCAGCCGTAAAGTTCCATTCTTAAACCAACTTTATCTTTGTTGCATTCTATTGGAATCAGAAGGATCGATTTGACTTCCTTTGGATGCGGAATTTTGTTGTACTTAATTGTATTGGAATCACTGTTTCCTATAAACTGAAAAATGGACGGAAAAACAATAGTTTTAAAATGACTTTTTTTTTTCTGGTAGAAAAGAGGATGTCAAGAAGGCTCATAAATATTCTGAAAATGTACAATCAATTAATCATTCTACCGTCTTTCTTGAAAAAAACAATTTGAGGTGCTACTCTACTTGAGTAGCTATTTATTACGGATTCACAAAAGAAATATGACCTTTAGGGAATGTTGGATTTTTGTAATGTGAAGAGGGAGGAGTGGAGAGGTTTGTAATGCAAGTCTGAAGTAAAAAACCTGGTCTCCTCTCTTGTTTAATTAAAGGCTTCTCATTTTTATGTCAGAGTAGACGTTTGCGCTCATGCAGTAGCTGAACGTCATCGCAATTACTAATTTTCAACTTATTAATAATAAAAACTAGCGAGTAAAATAGTATGGACAGCGCATGCGCCAGTGTACAGAAAATAATACACTAGGAGACATTAAATAAATATTTAAGCACCGTATCGAAAAAAGAAACTCTAATTTGGATGTATTGATGTTAGTCCTCCATCTGAGTAAAAACCTTCCACTCTTCTTTTACTCCGATGAAGCACTAATGTCCCAAACAGTCCAAAACAGTCAGTAAACGGTGGTTATATTATCGAGTTTATAGCCTTCTTCTTACTTTAGGAGGTTTGTACATGACGTACTGCTCGTCCGGAGAGCTAGTCTTTCTCCAGTATAGGGAAAAGCTCTTGACCCACTCCTTCTTGGACTGGTCACCATACCCTTGTGTCGCTATGCCTGTCACGACAGTTTTGGTATCGAAGATTACAGCAACATACCCACTAGTTTTGGAATGTCCACAGGTTTTTTTGTCACTAAGAAATCCTTGAGGGAAGGTTGTTTTATTGAGTCTGGCGTTATCGGCCGCAAATTCAGGAAGCAGATATGAACCTTGCAAAATCTGATGCTTGCCAATCTTACGACTTTGCATCCCTAGTGGCTCGTTGCAAGATTCTAACAAATAAAAAAATGGAGGTTTAAAGAATTTTGCAAAGAATACCTATTAGACATAAAATGTAATCATTTGAGCTTTATTTTCTGTCAAACAACCAACTATAGACCTTCTGACGTTGGCTAATACCACAACGACATCTGCTTGAGTAGGGGAGGAAGCAGATGGATGGGGAGACCTTTGCTCTTCCCGGTACTCCTTAGTCCCCTCTCCACCCCCAATCCCTTGACATTTGGGCCGGCTATACAGACTGTATTATCCTAGGCTATATTTCCATCACACACATGTAAAGTCGAACTGAGTTTCATAGGGCATCATATGTTTCAGTGACCTCGGCCTGGACCCTCTGGATGTGTATATGGTAAGACATTTTAAAGTTCTTGATTAATGGAAACCAAAATACCAGAGACTAAGAAGCGCAAAGGCAGCACACTATTAAAAACAAACGATGTAATAGTTCGTAAAAGGGGATCCAAGCAAGGTACTAATATTCAAAATGTAATAAAATACAAAGACTAAATACGTGTATCATTAAAGTTAGCGTGGCAAGGATTTCGTAACTTAAACAAAACAAGTTAACAGCTAAAAAAAAAAGAAAAGAAAAGAAAAGAAAAGGCAAAGAAAGAAAGAAAGAAAGAAAGAAAGAAAGAAAGGTTGGATAAATGAATAAACGAATGAGGAATGAAGGAAGGAATAAATGAGTGAATGAATCTTCTTTATTTACAAACGGTGGTCCCATAAGCAAAAAAATTCTTAACATGAAAGCCGTTTGTACAATAAAATAATAGTAATTACATAAAAAGAATACATAATAAACTTTACGAAGTTAAGAAATTATTATTCAATAAGCAAGTTGGCCGTGTGGTTAATGACCATTTCAAATCAGATTTTGATTTTACTTTTTTCAAAGTATGTAGTGGGAGTGTGTTCCAGGCTCTTGCGCCTCTATATGGGAAGGACCCTTTAGAATATTCGGTTTTTGGAATGTAGTTAGTGATCGATAATAAATTCATTTACCCTAAGTCTTAGAGAGACTTCTTGTTTCCAACTCTCCGAGTTCTAATAGGAGCGTGTGCATTAAGCAACTGTTAAAAAACAATTTTTGCCAAATATCCATCATTTCGTCTTGTTTATCACATTGATTTATTCTTTCCCATTGCACTTGAGCCAGCTGATTACGAAAATGTTTTAGGATTAGTACATTTAAGGCTTTCGCTTGACATATTCAAATTAAAACTGAAACTTTACGGACTGTGGCAGCCGAAACGTCATATTTCTTCGAATATCGTTCTCACGCGTGAAATCCGTAAAGTTTCTATTTTAATTATGTTTTAGGATGATAATTTTTGAATATTTGAGAAGTAACATTTTAATGATATTATTAATTGGGACTGCAAATTTGCCAAAAAAGCGTAGACTACACTGTGTTCATTAATACCAACATGTGAGACCCAAGATGAAATTATTCGCGATGGTTCGTTCGTCAGTATAACGTCAATAAGAGTATTTGATTTTCTGTTACTCTTGTTAGACAAGAACTGAGCTGTTAGGGATGATTAACCTGATTGTTATAACCTTGCGTAAGAAAATCGCAATTAAGATCTACTAGAAACATATATATTCTTTGTTTCCCACAAATCAAGGTCACGAGTGACATTTTCCAAACACGTTAAGAAGTCATCGTCACATTTGGGTCTGTAAATGGCGGCGATGTTGAAAGCCTTGCTGTGAGGCTTTAAGGTATCAGTACTTCAAATCTCATAGTTTTCTATCATAAGGTCATCATAAATAACAATTCTTAGTTTTTCTGACTTTTTTATTTAAACTTGACGTTTCGGCTGTTTTCAACAGCCTTCAACAGAATGGAAATAAAAGAAACAAAAATGCGCGTGATTTAAGCTTCTAAGAACACGCGCTATAGACCGATCCCGCCAACACCAGCTCCACCAATGAGAGCGTAAAGTTCTTCCCAAAGGAATATGGAAGGTCGGACAAACAAAACTACAAACCTCTCGATTTTAGGGACATTTAAACATTTATTGGCTATTTGTGTTTATGTTTTTCCGCGTTATACAACATAAAACTAAACCGCATATGATTTTTAGTAATCGATATTTATTTCATAGCACAATCTCGATTTAAAGTTTTGGCTTGTCCGACGTAGCAACAGTATCTATGGATCACGGGATCGGTCTATTGCCAGTAGTTTGCATGGCGCGATAAACTTCTGAAATGTTCATGTAATCGTTCCCTGAATTTTGTCCTCTCATTGAATGCCATGCCTCAAGAAAGACTTGTTTGTGATAGTCCCTTCCACATTCAATGATTTCAGTTGTTTGGAAGTCAAATTTATGTCCTTTCTTAAATCACGCGCATTTTTGTTTCTTTTCATTTCCATTCAGATGAAGGCTGTTGAAAACAGCCGAAACGTCAAGTTTTTAAAAATAAAAAAGACCGCAAGAAAACTCACACTAACAGATATTTACACGCTGATTCACATCATCACCCTTCTCAGATAGTGTCTCTCATAAGCCGACATGCTTTCGAGCTAGTACACTCTCAGATTCGGACTATAGTCGACCATGAAAAGCAAATAGACATTAACGCTCTTAAGCAGAATGGATACAAGGACAGACAAATATTTTTTCGACCGAAAACAAAAGTCACCGATCCAGCCAACGACGATAGACCTGCTGCTTTCGCGTGCCGCATCGCTAAATCTACGCAAACACAACATAAAGGATTCCTTCAACACTCTACAGAAATCAGCAAGAACTACGACAACCAGGACCGACCGCTTACCATATCTACAAACTGAAGGCATCTACCTAGTTAAATACGACTGCGGGAAAAGGTACGTGTGGACGGACCGCACCATTGACTGCCGCATTAAAGAACGCAAAAGACAAACTAACAACGGATAATACTATCTTTCCGCCATAGCCGAGCATACCTTTGACAATCCTGACCATAAAATTAATTTCGACAATGTACAAGCGCTAGCCACGGCCGACACATATTTTCCTCGTCTCATCCAAGAAGCTATTGAAATCTACAAATGACCCAATAATTCAAACAGAGAAGACTCCTGCAATCTCAGCGCCACTTGGACCAAACTCCTCAAAGACCTAAGAACCGCCTCTACTTACCACCGTTGTCCTGGACTTGATAACAGAGAACAATAGACTCACGCTTCATAATTTAATTCGCCACAATTCTTATACGAATTATCCCTCTTATCCTTATCATCCTGATGAACACTGACGTAAATATAGTCGAATCGTCATGTTGTTCAAACTTTTACGCATGGAATCCGTAAAGCCTTTTCCATTTCATGAACACCTCACGCGACAGCCTCAAGGTTACTGATAGGTTCTTAATCTCCAGTTTTCGTGTTGTGCAGTTTGCACAATTACGTGCATATTACCGGAAATTAGAGTATGACAAAATCACTGTATTAAAGGAGAATAAGGATAATTTTGACTTCACTGGAGGGGCGGAGACACACCTGTCATAGTGGATAGAAAATTTAGAAACAGCCTTTAGGCAAATTTTTAATAGCAACCCAGATGTCACTGATGCCTTGGGTGGGGTGCTGTTTGTGGTGACACTGAAAGTGGAGGCCCATGGAGTAAGGAAGAAATGGGTTTCCACATCAACTATCTTGAAATCAAAGCTATGCTACTGGGTTTCAAATCCCTTTGTAAGGAATTGAGAGGGAAACATGTGAGAGTTCAGTCTGATAACACTACCACAATTGCTCGATTGCACGTACGTCATCGCGGCCATGTTGGGGGTATTTAACAATAGATTTCTCATTAGCTCCTTTTGTTTATACCACCAACATGGCCGCCATGCCTTTGTCTTTTGATCCTCTTGGGAATGTTTGCAATCGAGTAATAGCATATATTAATGAAATGGATGGTATAAAATAAAATTGGAATCATGCATGCAATCTAACATATGGCTAAGTGCCTGCCACACTCCAGGGTCTAAAATGTGATGCTGATGCACAATCTAGAGCGTTTAACACCTCGACTGAATGGTATCTATCCACACAGGTATTTGAGGACACACAGAAAATATGGGAGAAACTCAGAAACTTTTAAGTTTACCCCCCTCCCCCCCCCCCCTCCAAAAAAAAATTAAAGTTCAAAAACCCAATCAATAGACTCTACATTTATCATCCTACATCATTATCGTATCCATTACTATCATCATCATCATCAATATCATCATCAACAATAACAACAAACATCATTTTCATCATTATCACTATCATCAACACCATCATGCATGATCTTTATCGTATTCAGCACTATCGTCATCGTCTATACTTATTTCAATTAAGTTTGTCACTTTAAAACCTAGAAAGCTGAGACCGACAGGAATTATGGGTAGAGACATTTTATACGTTTCTACCATATTTTTATAACTATTGATGGATTTGAAATCTTTTGCCAGTCAGTTTCACCTCATATGACCATTCGAAAACTAAAATTTGTGTCAAGTGACATTACTTGTTAATTAAGTATATTTCCCATGATCCACCTGACGGTCCCAGCTTTGTAGGTTTTTGGTGACTAACTTTCTTGAAATAAGTATATCATTATAATCCAGCAGAGCGGCATTAGATTTTCTAACCGATCACCGTCCGTTTTGATTTGTTATGGCCGGACATTTTTGATCCATAATGCTTTAAAAAAATGGTTTATTACGCTTTGAAGTTCCTTTATAATTAAAAAATCTGCCATTTCTCAAGAGAAGATCAGGAATTTTTGTAATCTTGGCACGCGCGGAAAAATAGTATATAAAAATTACATGAAAAATATCCAGAAAATGGCCGATTTTTAATACACATGTTTTTCATAGCCTTGCCAAACTGTGTACAAAATTTGAACAAGGTGTGCTAAAAACAACCAAAAAAAAAAAAAAAAAAAAAAAAAAAAAAAGCACAGTAATTTTTTTAGCTAATTTCAAATTTTTTATACAACATTAGTATTGATGTTCATATACTTACACTTCATTTTTTCTGAAGGTTTGAAAGCCTACTTCTAAAGTGCATGTGGTAAGAGAGTGAACTAGTATGGATAATTTAAAGGTCATTATATAGCTACTTTTTTATCTTAGAAACATATTTTACCACATAATCTGCTTGCCAACCACAACATGTGGCGCTTTTGTGACATTCCGTGTGTTCACACTAGGCAAAATTGAAGCTAGATAGGCCTATTATATCTGTCAACAGCTAGCATAAGTAAGCTAGATAATAAAAACATGCCGTCCACACTAGAATAATATGAAGCGAGATGTATAACTAACAAGTCAACATGAACGATCCAATTTAGAATTTTTTGCTCTTCTTTTCGCTGTATTCAACAATTCTCTCTGCTCGAAGTCTTTTGCGGTGCCTTCGTATGGTTCGTAGAAGACGGATACGTTTACTCATGTTGGCGAATCCCATAAGAAAGCGGCATTTACGTCTGCAAAATGTTCGTGCCGTGAGAAGAGCGTGGTCTTGGAATCGTCCACAACTAGATTTTTTAATGCACTCATGGCTGGAAATCTCCCTGCGTTTTGTGTGGGGTAAAAGACAGTTTCCTCTAAGGCTAAGATCTCGATGATGTTATTTCGCGCCGAAGACTCGAACACAAGTGAAACTCAAAACCTGTGTTCAGATTTCGACCTGTCACAAATGTCGAAATTTTTGACAAGAAAAACATCATTATCGAGTTGGAGGTCACTTAAACCATGTCCCAACATGGATTGAAATTTACAAGTTTCCGGTCAAAATTCCGACTGCTAAGCGAGCTAGATAATTGCGTCCACACCGGCCTATCTAGATAGAAACTTTTCTATCTAGATAGGAAGTTCTAGTGTGAACGCGCCCATTTGCGATCGAGAAAGTGATCGAGAAAGTCCCACGTAGATAATCCGATCAAGACCGGTTCTTTTGCGAGCAGTTTGAAGAAGGAAAAAGGAAACTTTTTGGAGACATAAAAGTTGTTTTGCAGCATATCGCCAAAGTTTTATTGAAGAGAGCGAAAAAAGTTACAAAAGCGCCCTACTTTTCCTAGAGAGAAATAAAAAGAGAAAGAGAGGACGGAATACCCTGGCAGTACTTACCAATAGGGTTAGGATTATTAATGACTGGTCTGGAGTCTGTGATGGTAGTGGGTAGTGTTGGCAAACTGCTAGCACTTATGAAGCTTTTGTAGTTTAGTGCACTGTCATGGGGAGACTTCTGAATTATGATCAATAAAAAGATCACGACTCCTTTAGGTTTCATCCTGTTAGAAGGAATAAAAACCCAGTTAATGGCGAGATAGATCACCTAGTTTGTATTGCTTATGAAATACGTTGCTGCGATTCATTTTTCACACAAATTCTACATGTCACACCAAGAGAATTGTCGCTGCGTCCTGTCTCCGAGCCATCTTGCAGCGACTTTCGTTTCCCGACCTTAATGAAACCTGGTAAAATAAATGAGACAACATCATCTCATCCATTTTTCCAAGAAATACTACTCAACCGTCAATTAAGTTTACGACACGTCTAGACTTTCTAGTTGACCGCCAAATTAAATCTCATCGTTTTTAACGCGTTGTAAAGTCGTATCTTGAAAACAGAGCTGTAATAAGCAAAGCCATCGTGGAACCACATTTCTAATTATTTCTAGTAGTTATAAAAACATATTGGTTTCCAGTTTACCCCACTATGATCACCACAGACACTAGCTGCCACTGCACTCAATAATTTCTCTCAATTCACATGTTTTTTTTGCGGAAGTAGGAAAACCGAAGAAGCTCAAGTGGATTAAAACCTTCGTGACCAGGGGGGGAGGGGGGAGCGAGCGAGAGAGAGCGAGAGAGGGCGAGAGAGAGCGAGAGAGCAAGAGAGAGAGCGAGAGAGAGCGAGAGAGAGCAAGAGAGAGCAAGAGAGAGAGCGGATAGAGCAAGAAAGAGAGCGAGATAGAGAGCGAGAGTGCGAGCGAGAGAGCGAGAGTGCGAGAGTGCGAGCGAGAGAGCGAGCGTGAGAGCGAGCAACACATCAATCTCAATTCTGAATCAAATGTATGTCTGCCGGGATATTACATGACAAAAAGATGCGGGAAGGAATGGCATTTGCCTTGTAAAGGCCTAGGAGATGAACGTATAGATGAATCTAGAAGTCGTACCTGATAGTCAAGCAGTTACATATCCGAATAGAAAGACATACAACAATATCAGCAGAAACACTTCGCGCTAACATCATGGCATACTGATCTTATATGATTTGCTTCTCTCATACTCATACTCTCTTATCTACATAAAAGTTTTATTAGGGGAAGCAAATACAGAAAACATAGCCAATTTATTTCTTTCTGTGACCAGTAATAATAAACACACATATTGAGGTTGACCTTGTTCATAATTCATCAAATTTCAACCCTAAATCTAGTCATCAAGTAAGCGGTGAATATAATTAAGATAAAAACCAAAATAAGAAACAACATTGCTAGATCATTCCAGCATTAAAATAAGCGGTCAAAACTGCCTTTGCTTAATTGCAAATATTCATCATTTTGTCTAAATTGTCTCGTTGACAGAGAATCAAGAAGCAGGAAGAAGAAGAAGAAGAAGAAGAAGAAAAACGCACACACAGAATCGAAGCAAGACTAATTTAAACGAACGCACCTTTCTAAATAAATATTCCTTGCCAGTATAAGAGAACGGTTTCTTCTAAACTGTCATCTCCGTCGGCTTTATCGTTTTAGTTAGCAAAAAACTCATAAAATAAGTCAGTTGTGTAGAAAAGTGCAGTTTACTTGGATTTTAAGAGCGTTCAGCTTTCCTCTAGTATTTCTTTTGCATTAAAACATACATACTTAAAAAAAAAAAAAAAAAAGCCATTTTGAAATATGCTTCTAGCATTTGCTTTAACAAGACAGTCATTTATATAACGTCGGTCGACAATGGCAGTCAGTAACATATCGATTATGCACATTAAATATTTGTCTTTCTTGGATGTGGTAAATTTATTGTTAATGAGTTTCGTTAAAACATGTAGGGAAAAATAAAAATAGATTTGCTGAAATTATAATTTTTCACTTTTAGATAAACAGTTTTTCTTGTCTTGAGATCAAGATCAACGGTTTATGCAAACAAGAGCAGAGTTTTTAAGTGATATTTCAACGTCGTGATATCGTCATGTGATCTATGTTATTCACACCAAAATATTGAGACCACTAATATCTAACATATAACACAGACAGTGCTTTGATACTGAAAAGTAAAATTCCGACTGACTCTGATCTTATCTGAATAGGTTTAAGAAGCTTATAGCCTTAAATTAGTCCACTCTAGAAGATTCTTTCGTCCTTTATGCAGCAGCCGTGCACAACAACCTTGCCTAACTAATCTTGTGGGTCATAACAACTGCTGGCGTTGTAGCTTGCAAATTAATATTTAATTACTTTAGGTTAAATAAAATCGACTTCGCTTATTTTTTTTTTTTTTGAGGGTTTATGTCAGGAGATGTTTTGGCGACATATTTCCAACACTATGCTGTATACTTTTATGTTCTTAATTTATTTATAACTGAGTAAAGGTGAGTAAAGGAAGATGCTGTAGTAATTGGCACAAATTTGAGCGAAATTTGTAAAATTTCAAGCTGTTCTTAGTCAAAAAAGACATCGTAAGCTAAGTACTGGGATACGGTATAATCCAGAATTCACTATTTTTTCTACCGAATAAAGCGTTAAATTATATTGCGCAAAGGACATGACACATGATCAGCACATATAAAATATTTCACACTAACTTTACCAATAATATTATTTCCTAAGGCTTTGGTAGTATAGTCTTAAGAAAGAAATTTGGCGAATTTTCATACTCTTACCATCTAAAAAAGTTTGAAATTATACTCCTGACCTTTAAAAAGACTGAAAGTCAAATGCGTCATAATTCCAAATGTCCTTAATTATTTCAGCTTTGATTATTTAATTTTCGGGGGGCAAAAAAAAAAAAAAAAAAAAAACCCTCAACATTTAAGGTTTAATCACATACCTATCTAGGAAATTTTTTCCTTTGTGCTTTAGTAGAATAAAATAAATGATATCAGCGGGGTTACTACATTTTTTTTTCTTTTCAATGTCTCTGGAGAAAACTGTTTCGTTGTAAGTGTTCCCACCTTTAGTTAGCAAGTCACTATGAATCAATATGAGGTTGTTGCTGAGTGATTTCCATACAAACAATTAAAACTACGACAAGGCTATCTTATGCAATCAAAAAAGAGAGAAATTTAAATTACCTACTAAAGCCTAATGACATTTCAGCGCCATTGAATCGTAAGTATTGGAAATTTGTTTGTTTTTCGGTAAATTTAAGGACCAAGAATCACGGTGAATGAAAACGTCTACCACAAAGAGTTATGTCATATCTATCTCACTTGAGCAATCACTCCAACAGTGACGAGGATAATTGTTTCTTGGTATGAAAAACTAGGACGTTAGTAGCGGAACTATGACATCAAAGAAATTTTGCAAGAACTTAAAATCACGTCCACAATACATCATTTATGTTAATGCTGTCGATGTTTTTTCCCCGAATATGCCCGAAGCTTAAATAACATCATTGTATACATTATCCCAATAAAGTATTACGCGTTTTAGTATATTTTCGTTATATTATAATTTGCTTCCTTTGATAATCGCATTTAATAAAGGTAACAAAACCTTTTTGTCGTGATAAATTCACATGTCAGGAACGTGAGATATTTTTGGATGTTCTCTACTGCACGATTCAGTTGGACCGATTCGGAAGAAAGACTTATCTTGACATCATTGTATTAATAATAGAAAAGAAATAAAGCTTTGATTTGCAACAAGAAATTCAGGCAACTCAGTGCAATCATGGCCTATTCTGGACACTTTTATCAAACGGAAATACTTTAAAGAAAGCGCGATCTCTGCCGACCATACAGGATAAATGGTTATCGTCAAGTAATAAATAACAGAACCATGATGTCTAGGTTCAAGCTGTAAGTGTTGCTAGGTGTCCCCTAAATGCTGGACAACAGTTTCTTTTTCGTCTGCATTAATGCATGATACTTTTAGTTGTCATTTATGCCAATTGAAATCGGGAAGTAGTATGAATGTTGCTTTTCTAAGATGCTCGTGTAAAATACGTTGCCTTAAAACACTCAAACAAGAAAAGTATTTTCAATCATGGAGTAACAAAGTTGCTTTGTTGCTTAAAGATACACGAAAGGAGATGTATATGGCTCACCATGCCATACATAAACTAAAAAGTATCACTAAATTTGTTAAAATCCTATTTACAATTAAATGTGCTACCAGAAAAGCCATTGAAAGTCAAATCGAATATGAACCAAGAGTCGTAATTTAACAATTGCTTTGCTTCGTTGATACACATGTCGAGGAAAATCTTTTGGCAACTGATTTGAAGGATGCTCGCTTGTGATGTCAAAAAATACGACTATATTTGCTGATCGTTTTTTGCTTAGCAACCATTATTTTTTATGAAGTAGCCAATAGCTATTTACAATACATTTTCGTCTTTATTTTAACCATAAAATTCTGAACTTTCGAACAAAAGCATTAGTTTTTCCGCCAAAAATCATTCGTTGAATGACTGATGTATTCATGTAGGGAATCATTCATCATGCTTTAGAATCTGATTATTAGTGTAGTTTATCTTTAATCTTTTTTTTAGTAATTATTTTTAGTTCTCTTCTTCTTTATTCTCATGAAGCAAGAAAGGAAAGTTTTCTAAATCTTGCTGATGACTAAGTTAGCTAATTATATTAATTTGGGAAGGTTTCTTTCCAATGGTTTCTATTTATAAGCAAAATTATTTTTCAGGCACTTTTTCTAATTGTAAGTGTGTTTTTCTTTTACTATCAAATGAGACCTTAATGTTATTGCTTAGAGATTTTTTAGAAGATGGAATCGCAAGAGAGGATATATTGAATGAAGGAAATGTCAAGCAACAGTTGGAATGGTTGAATTCATCATTCAGTATTAAGCTCTTTCTATAAACCATTCAAATGCACCAAACTACCAGCCACCACCAGCGTATGCTGACAGTGTGATAATTTAGGTGAATGAAGAATGCACCTTGAATTATTGAGTAATACTGTATGGAATACAATACCTAGTATAGTTTTCATTGGTGCACTGATGTAGAATTGCTCAGTATTCCAGTTTTAATATCGTTATAACTTTTCAAAAAGTAATTTTTACTTCCCTTGGTGAAATATTATTGATTAAATGAAAATTTATAGCATTCACTTCTTGGCTATTGAGTTTGTTCAAACCATAAAAGAGTACAAGAAGAAAGGGGAACCCTTAATTTATTCTATTTGAAGAAGTGTTTCTTTTTCCCCAAAGCTCAAGGCTTCTGCTTCTTCTTATTTCCAAATGTACTATTTCATTCTGCTTCATTGAATATAGTTAGCGGTGAAATTTATGTCAATGCTACGTTGACAAATCGAAAAAAAAAAAAGTTTAAAATAAGCGATTTTACCTTTTATCTTTAGTCTTGCCGAATTAATAGGCATTTCGTTTTTGTTTGAAGTCACTTCAGAGTCTTATTGCACAACAAGATGAGCATGAAATTTATATTCTACTTTCAATATTCTAGAAAAAAATACGAATTCACAAACACCTTGAATTTATAAAACACCAATCTAATCTTGCGTACGAAAATCATTATTGTAGCAATTCTTGTCTTTACAGGGTGGTTAATGCTCCATTGTGTTGCCTGCGACGAGGCAACTTGACTCACCAATTATTCTTCATATCAAGGTTTGTCATATCTGCGTTGTACTGTTTCGCCAGCGCTAATATAATGGTGATTACATTACAATACGTGTCAAATGAAAGCTCCTACAGAGAACAACTGTGCGAAGCACATATGTACCACCATAGTAATCTTTAATTTTTCAGGAAAACATATATGCTTTTGCTTACTATTTCTTGCAGCTCAAACGATGATCAGGAGACTAAACGGAGACCATAACTGACGACGACAAGGCGAAGCGCGTTGCTTAGCTGAATCACGAAACTTTTATGCCGAAATATATATATATATATATATTCTTCGTTTATTTGCGCGAGTATTCTAGCAAAGCATTGTAATGGAGCTACGTGCAAAGGTTGTCATGGCTCCATCCATTATTAATGATGTCCTGCCTCGATTTTTAAGATCTTCGCCGCTATCATGTGTAACTAATATATGGCTTTATTTTTCTGGAACACTTTCGTATGAAGGTCTGAACTGTTTATATATCTGTGTTTTCCCAAGAACATGGCTGCAAACCCAGCCTTCACGAGCTGTAAATGAAGTGATTGGATTCTGAATCGTCTAGTCATGATTTTCCTACATTTGCTTTTGAGAAACGTTCTAGTCATTTCCCTCACTAAATCCATACCAAGGTATCGCTATTTTTGAATTATAAAAACTACTTCTTACATATGCTATAAAAGATTTGTCGCAAGAGATTTTAAACATGTTAAGTTGGTAAATTACTATATTGTTTTCATTACGATGGTTTTAATAAGACAATTGTTTGTGTTCACCCTGCTGTTTTTTCTTTAAATTTTCACTACATTAAAAAGTGTGATTTAAGTTCTCTTAGAAAAGCTATTAGGTGGTACCTTAAGACTAGGGCTGTTTGTTTGTTTAAATTAAGAAAGGAATGCTCCGAGAATAGTCTTCTAATCGCAAAGTCATTCGATGTTATTCGACATGCAGTAAGACAAATAAAGACATGCAGTACATCCGATGTATTATATTCCACGACTGATATTCCACTCATTACATTCTTCTAACGTATAAGGGACCGGTTATTAGTTATGGCCTAGGGTCGGGGGAGGTCGAAGGATTTTTGTGTGTGTATGTGTGTGTGTGTGTGTGGGGGGGGGGGGGGGGGGGCGGGAAGGGTTTGGGAGAGGGGGGAAGGGGGGGGCGGTAAAAAATAAAACGGCCCCAAAAGGATTGGAAAAATAAAAGTAAATAAAAAAA
>JAAAQI020113553.1:0-15935 GCA_011800005.2 Stichodactyla mertensii
CATAAGTATGCCGAAACATGTCTTTGAAAACTGTTGTCGTTTTCTTTAAATTTATTACTTTTCTGCTACTTTCAAGAACATTTTCAATAGAGATACTTGGAACATATTCAGAAGAGTGATTCAGAATATATGCTTTATATTAGTTTCTTCTATAAACTGGAATCTACTGATTTCATATCTTGAGTTTTTTTGAACCAATACCTCATTGCAGAATTTAGCAATTTTTTAGAAAACCTCAAAGTTACCAACTGCAACAATGTTACAGAAACCTTATACTGTTTAAAAATAAGTGAGGTCGAAATTGGGAGGGGTCAAAACATTTTATGAGTAGTGTGGTTGGGGGGTCATTTTTTAAACCACTGCTTATTCAAGGGGCTGAAAACTTTGACTCGTGTTAACAACAATTCCTTCAGCCCACCTTTCTGGCTAAAAAATGAATGCTCCCTAAAGAGAAATTAAAATTTCAAAGGGGTGGGAGGGTCTGAGAAGGGAACCATATAAAATTATATGTATATCAGTGAATTAGCCCCAGAAAACATTGCCTGTACTAGCTAGTATGACTCCCTCAACATGGAGGGGAATGTTTTTTTGGGGGGAGGGAGGGGGTCAGGGGGGTTTGAAAAGGGTATACAAGTCATGCATTTCTATATCAACCCTACAACATTTTTGTTGTACACAACAGCTGTAAACAAACTTGAGTTGTAGGGGTGATTTACATGTAAGCAGACTAAACAGATTGCAAGCTTGCAACAGTTCTAAGTCAAAATTATAAATACCTTTCAGATGTATCTATTGTAATATTTTCTGTTTTCTAGCATCATCAAGATGCAACAGAGTAATTGTATTTCACTGTGCTTTCTATACTACAGCTTGTTCAAGGTATTGGTGTTGGGTACTTGACCAAGAGATTCAATGAGACAGATCTTCTCAAGTGGTCTATTGCTTCTATTGCTGTTGCTTATGCTCTCATGGTAAGGATTTTGTAGTCTACTCTGATTGAAAGAAGACCACTGCACATAAATAATCTAAATAAAATTTTCTACACTTGGCTATCAATATTATGTCTTCAAGAAAATTTAATCAAATTTTCTTATTTGATGAATATATACCTCTTAACTGAGCCACAAGGGCAAAGTTATGTACCAAGTTTTTCCTCTGCATTATGGCCAAATTGTGATTAAAACAAGGTTCCTTAACTTGTGTATGGACCGAGCAAGCGAGGTTAATAAAATGTTTATTATATGGCAAAGCAAACACAAAAATAAGGTTGGTGGTCCGTACTGTAAGTTATAGAGTGAAAATTGGCCAATGGGAGTGAATAAAAATACCTTGCTATATGATAATTTACTTTATTACACATTTTGGATCAATATTCATGTGATAAAGCTGTGAATAAAAACCATATCAGTGAAGTTATATCACATCACTTCACGGTAAACTGTCCAATGATATTTTGAACAAAATATTTTTGTGTGTTATTGTATTGACTCTAAATGTGTAATAAACAAATTATGACATGTTAAGAGCTTGATATAATTTTTATTCACACTTTTTCCATATCATATCGTTCATGGACTTGCTCATTCGCAATATCTCAATTTATTATGGAATGCAAGGATAGTATATCTAAGACTAAAGTGAAGAGTATGAACCAAGGATCACATGATGAGTGTTGAGGCATATCATCTAGGTGCAGAGATTAGTTCTAATGTAGTCAGAAAGACCATCATTGATGGAAATCATCCTTACACGTTAGTCATAATCTGATCATAAGCTGTGCTGTTATCGTTATCTAAATTAAAGGAGCCAACATATTAGCCAAGTTTACTTGCTAGAGTATCAGTTAACCTATGAAACAGCTGAAAGTAATAGTTAAAGTCTACTAGACAAATAGACCTAAAAGAAAACAATGGAATTAGTGTCTAATAATCTTGGTTAGACTAATTGTTTCATGGGTTAAGTGCCATCACTATCTACTGTAATATAATGCTTACTGCAATCTTATTTATTTCAGTTTATGGTAACAGACATCTATCAATTCTGTGCTGTTTTGGTTCCCTTGGTTACAGGGGGCACTATACTGACAATTATCACCACTTCTGCCTTAACTAAAGCCGTCGATATAAAGGACACTGGTGTAGTCTTAGGCCTTTCAATGGCCTGTAATTCTCTTGTCAGGAGTCTCTCACCTACACTTGGGGGATTTTTATTCAAGATCTATGGATGGCCAGTGTTTGGAGGCTTTGGATTTATCATCAATGCTGCAGTAGTTTTGTTTTTAATGGTTTATGGAAAGAATAGTCTTTAAAACTCTCCAAAGATTTCTCTTTAAAAGGACACAATATTATATAGCTACACTTCCAAGTTCTTGAAAATGGCGTGTGAAGGTGAGCTTGGTGCAAAATCACACTTTGTGGTTCAAAACAACTGAAATTTCTTGGACTTTTTCTGTTGCTTGAAAGTATGTTTTTTTTCAATTGAACTGCAAGCAAGTCGTAGAATATGAGTGACAACAGAACAAGTCGGTCATTTTACCCCACCAAGTGCCTGAATTTGCAGGAAGCCTCACCTTTGTGCATCTTTTTTGAAAACTCGGAAGTGGGTCATTTTAAATTAACTTATATCAAGATAATGCTTTCTAAAAATTATGAGGATGTTTCTTCAGACACAACTGACAAATTATTACATGTAAAGTAAGGATTATTTTAAAGAAATTAGAGGCACACATACTTTTTAAGATGCTCTGCAGTCCCTGCACATTAACTTATTCCACATTTCTAGTTTAGTACATAGAATTAGATGACTAAATGGAAATACACGAGATTCCCTGTGACTCTGAGTTTCGTGCGTATGCACTCATCAGGCAGATTTAATCTTAGTACATAATTTAGTACATAATTATTTAAAGGGACTAGATACAAATTTGTTTGAATTTTAGTTTTTAATACTTTGGTTATGTTCAGTCTATTTGACATTTTAACAATGAACATATCATGTACCAATAAATAAGGTTACAGAGCTAACACAAATGTTACAGTAAATAATGAAATAAATATACTAACACTGTCTTTGAATCATGGTTACCATGGTTTCTACCAAGTAAATTTGATGGATTTTTACTACAAATAATAAATCGGTCAAACAAATAATGTTAATTTGATGGGACATTTCAAAGTCATGATTTCATCATCAAGAAAAGAAATGTTGTTGAGTATTTATTAACTAGTCATACTTATCAGTAATGGAATTGAGACCTAGCTTTTGTTCTTAAAAAGTAATCTGAATGTGCCAACAAAGTGATGAGATTTAAAAGGGAGTATTTTAGCAAGAGTTTGATTTTAGACAATAAAATATGCTTTGTGGATTCAATTTGATTGATCATTGAGTTGTTTTTGCTGTAAAATAATTGTGTGCAGTAGCCAATTTGTCACGCCACATAATTAGAAGAAACTCACAATGAGACAGTTCCCATAGCTAAAAATAACGATTCCCATGCGTAACAATTTTATGGTGTAAATTTGTCTCACAAAATGTTAAGAATAGAACTAGCCTTGACACAAAAACTGGTTTAACAGGTTTTTCAAAACCAATACCAAGCAAAACTATGCACACTTCCTTATATGGAGTGTAATCCAGTCAAACCTGTTTAGAACAAAAGAAATGACGCACTTCAGTAGCAAACTCAAACTCCTCTATGTTTGCCAACTTCATTGGCAATAAATGGATATATTTATATTTGCTACTCATTTTATTTCCTTGATAATGAAGTCATTATGACTTTGAAAACGTTCCATCAAATTTATGTTGTTCTTTACTGATAGTACAATTTCAAAATCTTTTATTATGAAAACTTTGCTCAAAAATAATAAAAAGGAATTATAAGCAATTCACAGACTAAACCATTAGCTCAGTCTTCATTCTCTATATCTAACAGTTATGTTATGGTAAGGGTAAGTGTTAAATGCACAATTTTTTCAATTTCATTTCCTTCTCCTTCCTTATTGGTCATCCAGCTATCTGAGCAGCAGAAACATTGAAATATTTGTGCATCTCTAGTAATGGCCAACATTGATTGAAGATAAGAGGTATAGCTCTATATAGAAGCCCAACTGGCACAATTACTTCAACAGTATAATAATTATTGTAATTATTTGTATTTCCTCATCATGGCCCCACGGCTAAAGCGAGGACTACTTGGTTGCCCTGCATTACCACTCGTCCTGGCATTCCTAGTACCACGTGTGCCCAAGGGTATGGCACGTTGTTTTGGAGGAGATGGTCTGTTAATGATGTTTTGGCACTTTGGGATGTGGCGCTCAGCGACAGTTGGGTTGAACCGTCGTTGACAAAACCTACATAAGACATAGTCAGGGTTTTCACTTGGGGGTGGAGGTGGTAGGTCCGATAGCTTGCCGCCTTTGTCCAGATGCTGCTTTACCTTTTTGGCATCACGAATGGATCTGATGAAATCCTCTATAATAACATAAAGAATAAAAAAATCAAGATTTACAAGGCTTGTGGAGGGAGGAAAAACAGGGGAACAAGGAGGAAAACCCTTCAAAGTGCAGGAGAGAACCAACAATTCTACTCACATCAGATAGCAGGTCCAGGGATTGAACCTGTGACCCCAGCAGGCCAGTAGTGAGAGGCAGTGCATTGACAGCCGACACCCATGCTTCCATTTCAATTTACATGTTTAATAATGAATGAATGAATGAATGAAAGGATGCATGGATGATTAAACAAAATGAATCTCATTTTCTTAATTCTTACCATGCTTAGATCTCCAGTTATTCTTTGGTTTTGGTGGTTCTGGTCTCTTGATTCTAGAATATGCTGCCATTTCAGTACCTTGGGTTCTTGCTTTTGTGGAATCAAAAACTTTTCTCTGCTTTGAACTGCTCTTCATGCAAATTGTCATGTGCTTTGACAGTCTATCAGCAGCAAACTTACGACCACAATTTGAGCATGGAGAAAGGTTGACACTTTGTTCAGAACATTCCGTTGGACCATCAGTATAGTTAGAAGATATATTGCCATATTGCCCAAACTGACTGGCACCCTTATTATAATCACTAAGTGGTTGCCGTTTAGGGCTTGTCTGAGGGGAACCTTGGTTAGAAAGAGGTGACAGTCTTGCAGGTGGACGTCTTGAAATGCTAGATTTCTTGGCAAGTGATTTGGGGGATGGTGCTTTACCAGAAGCTTGTGTAATGGGTTTAGTTTTGCTGTATCTATGATCATTTTCATGTCTTGGGCCAGGACTACTACTAGACACTCTTTCAAGTGTAAATGTTCTTTCTTTTGATGAACTCATTCTGTTTGCTGAACCAAGATTTGAACTGGAGTTGCGTGGAGACAGTCTAGAGCCTAGGGAAAAAAATATAACCTCATGTTATTCCTTTTTAGTTAATTAAAATTTTTAATTATAGTGCAACAGATTTTGTCTGACCTTGAATTCCAAGCTGAAAGATTAATATCAATTTATTCCTTTCTTCAAATGTAATCTTTAGCCTTTATTTGAGTCAGGAAAAACACCCAAAACATGCTTACTTTTTTCTCAAAAATTATAAGCAACATAGTCAGCTGTAGAGAGTTTAGGATTTGCATATGCTTGCCATATTCTTTGGCATTTAATTTTGCCATTGCTTGTGTTTGACTTAGGTTTAATTACCAAAATAAACATGTCAACAATTGAAGGACAATTTCTTTGTTACAAATAAGACCAATAATTATACTAAGACATGATTAGTCTAGTGAAAGACATGATGACTGAAAGACAAGTTCTGTATAATGTATGAGTGAGGTGTGGAACATTTACTGAAAAGCTTATGTATTCAAAAATACTCTGTGCAATTAAAGTTTTACAGGTTAAAACAAATATTATTTAAAGCCAGACTTTCAGGATTTTTCTGTTATTTTTCATTACAAAATAAAAAGATTGATTTTGAAAAATCAAAAAGAAAAGAAAAATAGTGACCATAAAGGATTAATAGTGAATCACTAGGAGTGATAATACAATTTGATTCACTACCTGTGCTCACTGGCATACCTTTGGATGATGGTCGGCATGACCTCAAATGGACCTCTAACCTATCAGGGAGAAATGTCCGTCCACAATTTGGGCATGCTAGCAGTTGTCCTTGAGATGACTCCCAGGCCATTTTATTCATTCTCTCTAAATCCATTCCTCCACCAGGTTCTAGGCTGGGTAGAATCTGAGGTTTGACTGGACGGGGTCTTCTCATATGTTTTGGAAGCTGACTATTTTCTAATTCCCACTTTTTCAAACACTGTGGTTCGTGTATACTTATTGATTTTGTGCCAAATTCCCGTCCACATATATAACAGACTACTGTTCTGGGTTTGGCGGGCATTTTAGGGCTAGGACTTCTGTAGTTCCTAGACCCAGGGCTGCCTGATCGGACTTTAGAAGGATCAAAATTTTTAGAAGGCTTTGAAGTGTTGTTTGGTCTACAACTTCTTTGGTGAACTGTAAGTCTATCAGGGTTGAATGTCCTTCCACAAAACTCGCATGGTATTAGTTGCTTCTGTGAGGCCTGAAATGCCATTTCATTCATTGCTTCGAGCTGGCTTCCCCTCTCTGCCAAACTACCAGACAACTCCCCCATTCCCCATCCTTGAGGCTGTCTTGGCACTGGTCGACGCAGGTGCTTTGGAAGTTGACTATTCTCAACTTTCCATTTTTCAAGACATTTAGGAATGTGAATTGAAATACTGCTAGTGCCATATAGCCGGCCACAGATATAGCAAACCACATGAGGAGGCTGTCTTGGAGGCATCTTCTTTGAGTAATCTTTAACCTAGGGTGTGCTCTTGAATTTATGATAAGTAATCCAATTGAAAATATAAGGTATAGTTTTATTTTGCTTAGGAAAATATATAATATTGATATCTTTGGGAATTTTTTGGTTGGTTTAAGTACTCAAAGCGAAGCTAAAAACCGGTTCTAAGTTGGAAGTATGCAACGTAGCAGTCTTTCTCTGACACCAATTTACTCTTTGTAGACCTCATAATCCTTTAAATGTACAGTGATGGATCTTCTCCTTGCTTTCAGAGTCGCCATGAAGAATCCAGATAATATGTTAAAGTGCACTAGTCTAGATGAATTATAGATGAATTCCTGCTCCAGTGTCACACGGATATCAATCCAAGAAAGAAAAATCTGCCTCCTTCCTCGACTAAAATACGAGTCACTCTCCAACTTGTTTGAAGAAGAAATTTCTGGATAACAGCAAGGAGAACATGGTAACGCGAAGCACACTCTTTCAAACACCCTTCCCAAAAATTCTGTCACTTTTTTCGCAATGACAGCTCATTTGCAACGATGAGAAGGCACTCCTTTATACCTGGCAGCCTATTACGGGTGAATTCAAATGAGAAAGACGAGTAATTTTGCTTATATTTTAGGCTCGTGTAAAAAGTAAACAGGCGTCAAACTCTGGGCTTGGCAACAGAATAAATCTAATTTTCGCGGCCTTCCGATTGTCTTCCGATTGCCTTTCGGCTGTTTATCTAACGTCGATATCCTTTCGTAAAACCCGAAGCTCAGTCGATATTTTTTCGTGTTTAAGTACTATTGCGCATGCGTGTTAGAGAAAATCCAAATTCGTGAGTTGGAGATCGACTACGAAAAATGTGGCTTTCGAGGGTAAAAACTTCACCTTTTTTCAACCCAACCAAGGTAAAACCCTTTAAAAGGGTTCGTTTAGTATATATAGATTGGATATTTGTCTGAATTTAGTTTGTTTTTCAGGCTACAGCCCTTGCAAGTACAGCACTTCGAGTGACATGTAGCAGAAATTTTCACTTCAAGATCGAAGGTAGACGAGGTCAAGATAAAACACCTAAAGGGGAGGTTAGTTTGAAAATTACAGAATATCATTACTAGATAATAATTTTCCCTTATAGTCTAGATTCTTGTGCTTTTGAACATCCATTAATGTACTTGAAAACTCGCTTTTTTGTCCTTATGTAACGATTTGTTTTGGAAATGTATTATGCAATAATGAGATGAGTTCGTGATTCACTGCACGAAAACGTTTTCTTTACATTGTTGTACAATTTTTTAAAATTTATTAGTAATATTATTTCCAGTTTATAACAATCGCGTTCCTCGTACATGACTTTAAATCATACAATTTAGATATTCAAAGTTGTTTGTTCGTTAACCTGCGAAAAGGGACAAGCGATGCACAGTCGATTTTAAACATTAAACTTACTGATTGATAAAAAATGAATCCTTTTTCAAGCCTTCAAATAATTTTTTCTGTAAGCCTGTCATGTGTCAGGCCAGGTACAAGGTCTGACCTGATATGCAGCTGGTCTGGTTGGACAAAAAGATTTTCCCACTTTGAAGATTTGATAAACGATCATGTCCGGGCAGACCAAGCGTTCACCAGTCAAAACCTCAATTTTACCGGACAAATGTCCGATAACCGGTGCTAATTTGCAGGCTTGTTTTATTAATGAAACATCACAGTATATTGTAATTTTCATATCTTTTACTGAGTACATAATAAAATGATGTTTTTTAAAAAAGGACAATTTTCCCTCTTCAAATTGTTTTATTCCATCCCATTTGGGCAAATCTCTTCCTCTTTACTCACTTTATTTATCCTGTATCAATATAATTATTGCACAGATTTCTCGTGAATACCCTGTCGTAGACCATACTTATGATGCTGTGGTAGTCGGTGCAGGTGGGGCAGGCCTCAGGGCTGCTTTTGGTCTGGCACAGGAGGGATTCAAGACAGCTTGTGTAACAAAATTATTCCCAACAAGATCTCACACAGTAGCTGCTCAGGTATGATATTATGCATTTTACTGACTATCTGGATTCTGATTGGCCAAGAGCCTACAGCTAATTTGTGATATCTGCAGGAAAATTTTCAGATATGGGATTTATTATGTGGAGTTCAAAGTGCACACTTAACAAATAGATTCATAACTGTAAATGATAAGAAATTCCTAAATTTTCAAAATGTTTAATAAAACAATAATTGAATTCAGTTTTCACTTGATATTGTAAATTATCAAGACCTTGAGTCTGTGTTATCCACCTCAGCCTGCGGCTTCAGCAGATTACACAGACCTCAGACTTGATAATTTATGAAATCATGCTCAACGTCATCCAATAATTGCTTAATATGTTTGTTCTAGTCTTTCATGAAGCATGATGATCAGAGATATTTGGAATTTCTATCCTAGCTCGAAAATTTCCTTTCAACTTGGGACCAGAGTCCCAAGCATTCTGCATGAGTCCCAATATTTTGATAGCAATCTTGAACCTTATTAAACTTCTATGTCAGGGAGGAATTAATGCAGCACTTGGTAACATGGAACCTGATGATTGGAGATGGCACATGTGAGTTATAATATTATTGTTGATGATAGAGTGCACCCCATAAATCCATGAAACAAAACTAAAGATGTATTGTCTCACTGCACTATTTTGTACAATCTAGTGGATATCACTGGAGCAGAACAGGGAGAACAAAAGCAACATACCTCTAGTGATCTTTGTGTTTGTTTGTGTGGTTCAAGAGAAGTGAATTCAAAGCTAGTCAATGACTAAATATTTGATAACTAAAAACTATTATGCTCTAAATAGCATGCACTCTATACACTTTCAGCCTTAATAATTGACCCATTTAGCTTTGACTTAAGGTTTTCCTATTTCAGAAAACATTCTTTGTTAATAATGGTGGTATTTCTATGGTATATTTAACAATTATTGCACGCAATCAAGTCGTACATGAACTCACAGCTGACAAGGCGTGCAGCGCCAAGTCGGCTATTAGCCATGTACGACGAGATTGAGTGGAATAATTGTTTTATTATATCTACATCCACTGGATTGTGAGAAATATAGAATTTTAATTATTTTCAAGTTTAAAAAATGAAATAATGTCAGCGAAACGCTCTGCCATTTTGTTTACTTCTCTACTCATGGGATATGAGCTGATATCCTAGTAGTAGAGGAACCAATTAGAGCACATGATTGCTCATATCCAGTGGATGTGGATATAAAAATAATAGATTTTCTCAAGCATTATGGCAAAGCAAAGGAACAATAATTGGTGTAAGATGGGAAAACATTAACCAAACCCATTCTGAATGCATCTGTGAAAGAGTAATTTAGATACAAAATGACCACAATTTAGTGGTGTTTTTGACAATTTGGTTCAGGTATGACACTGTAAAAGGAAGTGACTGGCTAGGAGATCAGGATGCTATACATTACATGACAGAAGAAGCACCACAGGCTGTTATTGAGGTACCAGATTCTGTTTTCTAAGTAAATAGTGCATAACTCAGCCATAAACTATGCATACATGCTGTGTAGTTTTAGACAATATTTAGAAATTAGAACTTTCTGAAATGTGGGACTCGGTGTCTGAGGAGGGTATATTCTAGTACTTCTTTGCTTCAAGAACCTTCTGACAATATAGGGATTGATGTCAAACCAGTTCTTTGAGGAGATGTTTGGCCATTTCCCAAATTACGTACTCCATACAAGTATAGAGTGTAGAGGGCTAATTTTTTATTTTTCTGTTTCAGCTTGAAAATTATGGCATGCCATTCAGTAGAACAGAAGAAGGTACTATCTATCAGAGAGCATTTGGTGGTCAGAGTTATGACTATGGCAAAGGTGGACAGGCCCACAGATGTTGTGCTGTTGCTGACAGAACTGGACACTCTCTTCTTCATACCCTGTATGGACAGGTATGCTTAATGAACAATGTAGTTTGCAGTTTGTGATTTATGATGATGGCAGATGTCTATGAAATATTTTACAATCAAGCTATGTTTTAGCTTAGTATTTGTATTTTACCTCTAAATTCAGGTTCAACAAAGGGCTATTGGTACAGCAAAACATAGCCAAAAATAACCAAAACTCTGTTTTTAATTATTAGTTTACAATACTGTCTCAAGTTTGAATTTGATTTATCAATGTAATGGGTTTTCTTTTCTAGTCTTTGCGATATGACTGTGAATACTTTATTGAATACTTTGCGTTGGATCTCCTAATGGAGGAAGGCAAATGTGTTGGCTGTATTGCTCTGTGCGTTGAAGATGGATCACTCCACAGATTCAGAGCTAAAAATACTATCATGGCAACTGGGTAAGTTAGCTGATAGCACCGGTGCTTACTCTTTTGCTCTCATTTTATAGAAAATTAATATATAGTACAAAGTACAAGTACAAAGCCATAATCTTGGACAAAAGGGAAATGTTTTTATCTGCTGATTTGGTCATGTTGGCTGTGAATGGCCTTCTCAACAATTTTTAGACCAAATATTTCTACAAGAGAAGGGTATATGGAATCTGTATTCAAATGTACCATATATATACCTTATACATATACCTTACATGTATGTTTTTGGTTCTTTTTCTATCTAGCTTTTGTTCAGGATTGCATAATCTTTCCTGTTCAGCCATGACCAGACAAATACATTTTGAGTTATTGTAGTTGGTCACATGAACTCAAAGCTCCAGAGCTATGTTTTGTAGCTACATACCACAAACAGCTTTATCAAAGTTATTGTGATTATTAAATGCTAATAAGCAGGTGTGTATACAGAACATTTATATCCATTATTATAATCTGTGGTTTATTGTTCATTTCAGGGGATATGGTCGTGCCTATTTTTCATGTACATCTGCACATACCTGCACAGGAGATGGCACAGCTATGGTTTCCAGGGCAGAATTACCTAACCAGGACTTAGAGTTTGTTCAGTTCCATCCAACAGGTAAAATATGCCCTCATAAACAATCCGTGACATCATAATAAAATAGGACAATCTCACATGAGGATTTCCTTTTATCATTTTTATCTTCCTTAGTAGTTCAAAAGAAATTCTTTCTGTTGTTCCAATAAGGTTGTGTAATTTGTGTTATAGGTATTTATGGAGCTGGGTGTCTCATTACAGAAGGGTCAAGAGGAGAAGGAGGATACCTAATAAACAGTGAGGTATGAATTAATTTGCATGTCCTCACAGCCCAGTCCTTAAATAGCTCACTTTCGATATATGGTTGAGTGATTACACACAATAAGAACCGAATCGAGGCTCTGGGGAATAACAATGAAATAATCTTAAGATCAAATATGTTATGTTTCTTTAAGCAACATAACATACTCAAGAAACAAAAAACATACTCAATCTAATCATTTACCAAGCACAATAACATTGAAATAATTGTAATTCTTCTTTTGTTTCCCTGGAGTCTCGACTTAGATCTTATTGTGTGCGATCACTCAACCATATATCAAAAGTGGGCTATTGCCTCCTCTTTGATTGACTAATCTGGATACAGACATTTGCAGTCAATTGTAGCAAGACAAAAACTTCTTGTAATTTTAGGGTGAACGTTTCATGGAGAGGTATGCCCCTACAGCCAAGGATCTTGCATCAAGAGATGTAGTGTCTAGAGCTGAAACAATTGAAATCAGAGAAGGAAGGTACGGAATGGAGTATATTTCATATAACAGCAGATAACTCATGTTATAGGAATGTAGAACTGCTGTTTCGAATAAGCAGTATTATTTTACATTTTACTCACTGTCTTGCCACTAATTGGCCAACAATATTCAGCCAATCCTCTATATCAGGTGAATCTTTTATGTGTTTAAGAAAATAGATTTATTATGAGTTCAACATTTGAGTGTAAGACGAGCTCTTAAAAAATAGTTTGTGCTGTTTCAATTTAACCTATGCTGTAACCTGAATGCTACTTACAGAGGTGTTGGACCACAGAAAGACCACATCTATCTACAGCTATCTCACTTACCTGCCGAGACACTTAAGACGCGCCTGCCTGGAATCTCAGAAACTGCCATGATCTTTGCTGGTGTTGATGTGACCAGAGACCCCATCCCAGTGTTACCCACAGTGCATTATAACATGGGTGGAATACCTACTAACTACAAAGGACAGGTGAGGTGTCTGTGTTGGTTTATCTATGGACCTGTAGAAACCATGAAGCAGAATTGGGACTTCAGGTTAGGAAAGAGGGGGAAAATTTGAAGTTCCCTGACCTCCACGGCCATTGAATTCTATCAACCCTTTCTGCTTAACACTTTTTATTAAAAAAACATTTTCTGATTCACTGATGATACACTGCTGCATTATAGAGTTGTTAGATGGTTCTCTCTGTGCTCCAAAGGTTTTTCTCTACGTTCTCAAGCCCAACTTCTAAATTTCCATTTCATCTGGCATTTGACACTTGAGTCATGAGTCTCCGGCTTTGGAGACTGCGTTTTTATTTCAAACTAATTCAACATAAACAAATTACAAGTTTTTTAGTACTGTATATTTGTTTGCCGTCCCTTGAACATAAAATTATTATGATTAATTCACTAAAGATGGCTGATGATAAATTTATTAAGCCTGGTTCACACAAGCGTCGTAATCGTAAGCAACGTACGCAAACTCAGTAGCGTACTGCTCATTTACAGTGCTTGTCTTTTTTTACACCTCAGTGATAAATATGCTACTGAGTCTGCGTACGTTGCTTACGATTACGATTACGACGCTAGTGTGAACAAGGCTTTAGGAAAGTAGATTTTTCTTTTCTTTTTTTTTCCTTGACTGTTGCTTCGGGGCATGTGTGACCGTTGCTCAACCTTCTGTTTTTCATCATTGGTGGGCTGGTGCAGCTGAGAAGCTACTAGCCAAGAGATAATCCATTGGCTGGTGGTTCTCCAGTTTTACTATCCCAAAGGCAATTTTTACTACTTGCAGACTAGTGGACTACCGCTAAGTTCAAGCACTTGTTTTATGATTTCTTTACAGGTATTAACAATTAAGGATGGTAAAGACCAGGTTGTAGAGGGTCTGTGGGCAGCAGGAGAAGCTGCCTGTGCGTCTGTACATGGTGCTAATCGTCTGGGAGCCAATTCCTTGTTAGATTTAGTCGTGTTTGGTCGGGCCTGTGCGAACTTCATTGCCAAGGAACACAAGCCAGGAGATGCTATACCAGAACTTAAACAGGTGAGCATAATGTCGTCCCCAGAGGCTGTGGTTCTCTTGGGAAATACAGCACCTTTTCTGAGCAGCGTAGTCTCTGCTAAATATAAACTGTTCCGTTGTGCCACTCAGTGCACACCCATTATTCCCAGCATGCAGAAACTTGTCCGAACTTCTGGGAATTAATGGGGTACCTTCCTTTAACCATATCCTTCTTTCTTCTTTTTTATGTAGAGTGCTGGAGAAGAGTCGGTTGCTAATTTGGATAAAGTACGTCATGCAAACGGGAGCACCCCAACAGCACAACTGAGATTGAAAATGCAAAAGGCAAGTCTAGAACCAAGCCATAGAATAGCCGCAAAGCCCCATAGAGGACTCTAAATTTCTTAGCGATTTTTCGATTGCCTCCACCCAGGTGATCTGAGGAAAGCGAAATAGCCAATCAGAGTGCATTTTGTGGTTAGCGAGAAAAAATCCATCCCATGATAACTTGCAATCATCTGTTGATTTCGAAAACAAGATGGTGCTTGTAAAAATGTTCAAAAGATAGTTCAACTGGACAAAACTTCTTCATTGATCAACGTTCCAACAGTTAAGGTGGACTTCGAATCATTCACCCACGAATTTCTGAGGACACGGGGCACTTTTTAGCGCGCAAGGGCCCTATGGGATGGATTTTTCTTCCTCTACCGCGCCCGACGCCTGGCATATTTTAGAGATCACCTGGACTCCATAAATGTTTCAAGTTACACAACATCTTACAGCAAATATGTTGTTCAGATCATGCAAACCAATGCTGCAGTGTTCAGGACTGGGCCAGTACTAGAAGAAGGATGTAAGTTAATTGACGAAGCCTACCAAGAATTAAAGGACCTAAAGGTGAGCCTTAAGGGAATCTTGCCTATTTTTGTAGTATCCTGCTTCCTGTGGTAAAATCACTGGTAAATTTACTAACAGTTTGATTTACTTTCCTTTCAAGTTATATGATCGCAGTTTGGTGTGGAACACTGATCTCATTGAGGCTTTGGAACTTCAAAATCTGATGATCAATTCAGTGCAAACTATAGGCAGCGCTGAGGCTCGAAAGGAAAGTCGAGGTGCACACGCAAGGGAAGATTACAAGGTAACCTGTTGGTGATACATCCAGATCTATTTCAGCGTAGTCGTAGACAGATTTAACAGCGCGAGAATGTTGTTTTCCGTATGCACGCAGGCCTTTGTCTCTTTATGGCGCATGTCCTTATCAAGGCGTGAAAGAAAGACGTTCGTATATAGACGAAAGCTTTGTAGAGGAGGGCGCGCATGAAAACTCAGGTGCTACCACCGTCGTCTTGGCTTAAGTTGTTTAGAGTGGTTTTTGTCTGAGTGGGAAATGTACGGTGTTGACTTAAACCAGCTACAAGTTACAACGCGCTGTAACACTGATATGGCTTCCCATTGTTTTTTCTGTGAATCATCCAATCATAACGCGTAGTTTCGCAGTACGGTTACGATTTTGCTCATACGAAATTCACTCTAGTGACGTAGTGGTACAAGCTTTTGCTAGTTCGTATTTTTCGCCATTCGTTTTCTTTTCTAATTTTTGTTCTTTTTCCCCAGGAGCGTATCGACGAGTATGACTACTCCAAACCCTTAGAGGGACAGACCAAGAAACCATTCGATCAGCACTGGAGAAAACACACCCTGTCGTGGATAGATCCAGAATCTGGCAAGGTAAGGACATCCCTACAACCGATGTGTAGTTTGCTCCCCCCGGACCTCCCCCTGGTTTTCGAGCCACGCCCAGAGATTTCCATATAATCGCAGTCTTTCTCCCCTAGACTTCCTGATGTTCTGAATCGGTAGGAGGTGCATTAATGTGGAATAGACCTTTTACCAAAATGGCGGCCGCAAATTCGACTGAGTAAAAATTTAACTGAATGAAAAAATAATACCAGT
>JAAAQI020113775.1:0-15931 GCA_011800005.2 Stichodactyla mertensii
AACGTCCATGTCCATTTCCTGCTGAAAGACATCCTCATCGCTAATTGGATAGTTGAGCCAACCCCACTCTCAGGTGGTAAATAATGACCAGTCCCTAAGAAACCAGTGAATGAGTGGGGAACTTTCCTGAACATGTTTCGGCAAAACTGATTGTAACTAGTGAATATTGACCAAGGAAATGCAAAAGCTTTCCTCTCAGATTTCTAACGATTGCTGATCTTGCGTTTTTATTCATTTCCTCTGATTTATGCAATAGATTTTTTGTCGAAAACAAAACCATTAGAATGCACTAGAAACCTCTAATCAGAAGACAAGTTCGTCAGAAGAAATTTACGCTACTCATTTAAAATGAATCTCATTTTACTGATTCCATTTATATATTTCAACTGATGAGATGAAACTAAGCCGACTAGAGCAAACTGGATTAGAATTTCCCAAATCTAATTAAATTTTCTCGTATTAGTTCTGCGCTATCATCTTCTTTTTCCAGTTTCCAAAACCGACGTTTTTAGCGCATCATGACTTATTATGCAAGGCTAGTTGTCGTTCAGAACTTTCTAGAAAAGCTGGCACAGAATAACCAATACTAATATTGTCATGTTTTGCTTATTATATTATCACAGAATATCTGCACCAAAGGCGGTCTGCACAAGAACTCTTGACTAAAGTACTTATAAATGTCTACTCAACGATATTAATAGTTTTTCTTTTGATGTTCTAGAAAACACATACAGACATCACATTGAGATTGATAACGAGCTCGTCACTCTGGATATAATGGATACTGCTGGATATGTAAGTGTTCTAAAAGTGAGCTAACACATTTATCATTTCCTGTCAGTTTCAGCGAGGTGAACAGACAGAATGTAATATTCTTTTGGGGCGCGCAGTATTGTTTGTCTGGGAAGCGCTTTTATCTATTGTTGAAATTAGTAATTTATTTTAAATCATTACTTGAGCGTTTAATTTATTGCGAAGTGATTCTGGTCGATGCTTAATGCGGTACTTTATCTATTGTTACCGTTATATCACGTGATGGGAATCAAGGGTGGTGTAGCTCACTTGCCTCTCACCTCTGCGCTCTCGGGTTCGATTCCTGGACTCGGCATTTCATGTGAGTAGAGTTCTTGTTGGGTCTCTTCCTTGATTCGGGGGTTTTTCTCCGGTTTTCCTTCCTCTGCAAAACCCAACACGCTAAATCCCAATTCGATCTATTAGTTAGTCGTACTCTGACTTAGATCAGCCCAGAGATTGTTTCAGGCCTTCCATAAAATTGATGATCAATTGAATTGATAGTATTATTATTGGCTAATAATATTATTTTCTTGCACACTGTAGAATTCTCAAGAGAAACTGGACCAGTGTGTTTCTGTGGGAGACATATTCGTAGTTTTGTACTCAATAACAGACAGAACCAGTTTTATCGAGGCCTCCTGGATAGCAAACTATGTCAAAAACCGCAAGAAACTCGACTCGACAAACCTGGTCATCGCAGGCACTAAACGGGACCTGGAGCATTTCAGACAAGTCCGCGACACAGAAGGAAGCAAGCTAACACACGAACTAAACTGCGGTTTCTACGAGATATCCATATCGGAAGGTTTCTGCGATACTTTGGACATGTTTCACGATATCTTACGACAGTATCTTGAGTCGCGCAAGGCGATGAATGACAGTCTTGTACCTTTAGCGCATCTTTCACCACCTTCACCCACATCATCAACCAACCAACACAAAGAGATTAAGAGCCCTTCGTCTTGGTCGAAGGTTAAGGGATTGCGCACGATACCATTTCGTAGAAAGTCGGTTCAGACAGCATCAAGTTAGATTATTCAGTGGAGGAAATAGTGAGCTCTGGGTCTGCAGGCGTAAGAAGTCAAGCGCTTTTTGGGGGCCCGGAATTAATGAAGTAGTGACGAGCGCACACAAAAAACAAACACGATCCCCTGAAAAACAACGATCATGAAACTCAAAGGTTGAGATCGCGCATATAGGAGTTAGTGTAAATGGGCTCGACTTTTCTTGTAGGATTACATGCATAAAATAGATTTAAACAGTAAAACAAATCCACGCGTGCATCCTAAGGGCTGACACGAGGCTTTGATGCCTTTTAAAAGACAAAATATAGAAAGAACAAGAAGCATCTCAGCGGGTAAACAAACCTCGTATGGTGTTAAACCAAGAGACCATAAATAAGAGAGAGAAATTCTTAATATCGCGCGCACCATGTGAATTCCCGGTTGGGCTATTTTAGAAACCGGATGCAGTTAACTTTCGCCTTACCCTACTCTCGGGCGTCAAAAATTGTGCGCCTCATCCCACTCCCGTGCGCTATAATTTGACACTTCAGATCAAAACACAACTTTTGAAGCAAGGGAGTAGGGTAAAACGAAAGTTAACTACATGCATGCGAATGCTAATAGCCCAATCGGGAATTCACATGGCGGGCGGATATTAAGAACGTCCCTCTCTTATTTATAAACTCTTGGTTAAAGAGAATCACTCCGCAGTTATGATTACACCAGTTGCATAAGATATGAAGAAGTGATTAAAATATTCTCAAGAAACTAATCGTATTTCTGTCAATATCTATTGAAAAATCTAGCAATATATTTATTTTGTTATTTTGTTATTTTCTCAATTCTTTTTTGGTTCTCCCGATTCTTGCTATTTTAAAAGATGAAATGCAATTTATTTATACATAAATAAATAATTTTATGCGGAAGTTTAATAAATCCAAGTTAATTCCACTTCCGGTTACTCGGAGGGAAGGAGGGACTGGACCCCAGATTGTAAAGTCCTCATTCATTCCACAATTGGAACGACTTCGGTCACAAAAATTTACCTAACCGCCACTCCATTTCCTCCTAGTAACTCAGTGGCGTTTTTACCCTCACCTTCGTGGAGAACTTTGTAACAAGTACGTTTGGTGAATACCAAAAAATACAGTTTATTGTTGTTAATAAACGGCCACTCACGTGGCCAAAATATGCCTTTTTTTTTGGAGTATGTTACTTGTCTGTTCAGTTCTCTCCAAACAGAGCTCGGCCAACGCAATCTTACTACAGACTCTGTTAGTTTAGATAGCTACAAGCATAAAAGCAATTATTTTATGAATATCACGGAGAAGCGAGATTGATGCTCTTTTTTTTTTTTTGCTGTGCTTTGACGACAGACTTCTTCAAACTATATAAATTTAATACGTATTTTAAAATCTATTTCGATCCTTTTCAGTCATTTTGTCAAGTGTATGTCAGTTATCCTAAGTTAAAGTGTCCTAGGGTCTTCGACCATATTTTGAAAATCTATTCTTCATAACGTTTCTGATAATATTGTTCATTTTTATTAGTTATAAACCTCTTTAGCTAGCTTGTGTCGTAATGTTTTCCCATCTCAGACCACGTGTCATCCTTTTGGGAATAAGATTCTTTGTTTCAGGTTCATACATATTAACGTATCTTCTCAAGCGTTTCTGAGAAACAAAGAAATAAAGCCCAAGGGAATGACACGTGACCTGAAATAGGAAAACATTACATCCAAGCTAGAGGTCTATTCATATAATCCGGAATTTCATGTTGAAAACACGATCCTCAGTTGGCCGAATGAGTATGTGGAATTTTTTTCAAACCGCGCCTTCTGTAGATTAGAGATTACTTTCTAGAAAAACACCCAGATGACGTCACATGATTTACATATGAAGAACTCATAAATGGTTCATCCATGAGCAAACTTAAACTGTCCTATTGAAAAACCTTGTGAAGAATGGAATTCCAAATCATGGTCTTAGGCATAGGGACACTTTAAAGTTTAAAAAGATGAAGTACTCGGAGGATTGAGAAAAAATAAAGGCATTAGAGTGTGATATAAGAAAAAGTTACTCAATGATAGCTGCAAGAAAAGACAAGAAAAAGGCAGGAACAGCTTGCAACATCCGGAGGCCAAAATGTCCATGCACAGATGTTCAGTGTGAGAATGTATTAGAGGTCCAATGACGTCAATGAGGCCTGAAACAGGGTTCAATAACTGCTATACCTTTTGTATTCTAATACGGTGTAAGTGGATTTCTTAATCTTCTTACAGCCAAACAGGCCTTTTAAGACGAGCGAGGATTTAATATAGGAATATACGTGACGGCACGTCCATTCACCATCGCTCCTTTTCTTTTTTTACCGAGGTTAAAGAAGATTGCTCAGTTCAAATTGCGTCAGACTGAAGACGTCTGTCATGGGTCCCACCAGACCACAAAAATGTTACATATATTGCCTTAATAGTAGCGTCACTGATAAAGAAATGCTCGAGATTATAAAGAAAATTAGAGGAGGTAAAGACGAAGAGGAATATTGAAGCTAATGTCTATCTCTGTGCCAAGGCTCTCGGCTGCGCCTCGTTTTTTCAACCCACTTTTCCGTTTGGATATCGGTGAAACACTCTTTCCTCTTTAATCCTATATTGATTCTTTATCTTTGTCATGAATAGTTCAAAAAGCAAGTATGCTGTAGTGTATTACCTGCCAACTCTTTCATCGACCGCAAAAATAAGCTTCATTACATGCTGGTCTATCGTGTATTTTGACTGACATCTATTAAAAGTAGAACCCACAACATTATGGCTCCGTTTCCAGTCTCTCCAAGCTAAGTAAAACAGATTATATATGACTGGAAAGTACAACACCTTGATGGCTTCCACTTTGAACCAATCATAGAGCGAGAAAAAGTACACTAGCCAGTCACAGTGCTCTGATAAGGAAACCATTTAATTGTAAGTCATGGTCCGTGGATGCTTTACGACCAGTACGTGAGGAATTAATGGTTCCCGTTTGAGTGTTTGATTTTTTTTTCTTTCACATAATCTTGAAGACTCAACTAATGAGTAGAATCCGGAAAAAAAGGAATTTGGCTTCATCAAAACGGGAGGGTATCAGTTGATATTATCCTGACTTGTTGTATCAACATAGCAGATTTAAACTATTATGATCCAATTCGTTGTTTACGATGAAGCTCGCTGCTTGTTAGTGTCACTAGATTTTACCAGCACAACTGAACATTGAATTGAAGTCTCGGATCAATATTAGATTAGTGTGGAAAAATATCAAGACGAACGCGTTTGGTTTGGCTCGAGTCTGATAGAAAGAAAGATTGGAGATTCGTTGACTGAGGTAAGATAATGACAACACGGCACTGCGCACGTGGAAAAACCATAAAATCTTGCGAAAGAGTGTCGTGAGAATTGTTGAAAAACAAAGCATTTTGTGATAATGAAGAAAGATTAGAAGCTTCCTGTTCGGTTTATCTTATTACTGTTTAAATAGAGGTATTTTGGCCTGATTGAATTTTAATTTCGTCTGTTCATCTAAAAAAAATCAAAATCAGCTTTGTTTAGGTTAAAGCTCCAAATTTAATTAGGAAATACGAGACTGGACGTCACGGATACGTCCAAATATTACAGATTCTGGGATATTCTTTGAGTACTGTTGCGTGGACATTTCAAATGACCTTGACCACTACGTCTTCGAAATATCTACGAGATAAACAGGCAGTCATCCATCAGTACCCGTTAGTATCATCCCTAGATATGTTGCTTTGGAGTCCTCGTCACACAACTTACAAATGAATTACCGGGGGGAAAGTAGCCATGTTTCATGAAGTCAATGAGATTATGCAGGAACTTATTAGTATAACGGAATTCGATATTTTCAATTTCTTAAGGACGTTCATAGGCAAAAGATCCTCTAGACAGAATTTTTTAAAATTTTGCATGATGAAAGAAAAACATATAAGAAGTAAAACAAGCAAATAAAAATGGGGGTCACCGAATTCGTTTAGCCGCCACAGTGCGTGGAAGCTTACCCTTTTTGCAGTAAAAATGCACGAATAACGCAAACATGGAAATTTGTCAAGAAGAAGCCATATTTTGATGAAAAGCAAAATCTTCGCCCCCACACTTTGCAGAAAATATGTAATTTCGATTTGATTCTCTAGACAGATTTCTTTTATTTTTCCTGTAATGATAGATATTATAAAGTAGTTTCAGAAAACAAAATAAAAAATGGGGGTCACCCACTTCGTTTTGGAGATATGAAGCTTTAAACTTTGAAAATATGGCCGCTATTTTGAATTTGATCGCGTTTGTTATATAAACAAAATCATTCAGGCGTTCCTCGCTCAGTTAAAAGAGCTCGAGCGCGCGCAGAAAGGTGGGCAGAAACAATGTCCATGAACGTCCTTAAGATGTTGTAATTGTTGTAAATACTATATAATTGGTTTTGCTTTTGTTATTTTTTTAACGGTTGTTTTGTTTTTCTTCTTTTTGTCTTTCTAGGTTTAGTTCAATTCGCCATTCCGAAATCAAAGAAAGACTGGGCACGATCTATGTCTCGTACCCACAATCGATCCCAGAATCCAATGTAAGATGGCGGCACTTTTTGATCTTGTCCCCAAATTCTGCCCCACAATTCTGTGCGCCACGAGTTAGTTTCTAAACCTCCATTGAATTTCGGAAAGGCGAATTGATGTTCGATTCTTTTCTTTCTTTTTACTCAAGTTTTTAGCATTTTAGCAACTCTTTCTCTTTCCAACATTTCTTTCATTTTCTTTCATTTTCTTGTAGTTCTTTTTTCCAGTTCTCACTTCTTACAATTGCGTTTTATTGTTTTTGTTGTTGTTGTTGTTGTTGTTGTTGTTTTGTTTTCTTCTTCTTCTTCTTTTGGTAGGGGGATGGGGATGTAAACCCCCCTCTAATGATAGAAAAGTGTCCTTCCCGAAATCCTACTCTGATCCCCTTTCACTCGTAAGTACTACAAATACTACAGGTGCACCCTCCCCTCCCCTAGAAAAAATCCTGGACCCCCCCTCCCCTCCCCTAAAAGGTCTGTATCATGACATTTCTAATTAATAATAATTATTCATGTCGTTGACAGAATGAATACACGGAAGTCAAAAAGTAAATAACATCCCAGCTTCTCCTCCTTCGTCAATAGTATTGAACTGTGACCCGTTAATAAAAAACATTTTTGACAATCTCACCCCAGTTTGATCCGATTCGACAGCATTGAAATATAGGGACATGTTCTTTGTTGCTCCATAATACCAGAAATTTATTGAATTTAAAGTGACAGCAATGAAGTGCAATGTCTAGTGTGCTTGTAATGTTAGAAACCATGGAAATATTGGTTGGCCAATCTGAAGTACTGTATCAAGTATGTAGATCTCATTTGTTTTGTACGTTGTCAGGATATCACGATATAGAGAAATCAGTAGAGGGAAGATATACCATTTACAGACCTGATAAAAAGACGTCTCAGTACTAAAGACATGCACTCTTAGAACAGATTCGTATGACTGTGAAAAGCTCTCAGCACGATCGGTGCCGCCGGAGCGTGCCTTGCCGCGATCGTGATGTTTCCAGTGCCTTGCCTTGACCGTGTCACGACCGTGTTCATACGAAATCTGTCATGGAAAACCAATGCTACTTTATAAAACTTAGTATTTTTCTGTTACTTTCTGTGATAATTCATGATATTTTCAATCGAACTGGCTTGCTACACGTAAAAATTAAAGATAGAACCAACGGTTGAACTTGCAATTTTGATTTTCTTTCTTTCTTTTCTTTTTTTTTTTTTGTATCCAATTCCAACAATATCTCCAATAAGACCCACCCTAATACATTCTTCACGGATTTGTTTCTCGTTGAACTACGTCATATCATTAAGTAGTTCTGGGTTTGATTCCCAGTAGTCTTTTAGAAAAGCTTTGTTCAACACTTCGTGCAGCTTTTGCAAAGCAAGTATACTCCGCCTAAAATTCCAATTCCAAGTTAACATTCTAGTATTAGTATGACTGTTATTCAAGTTATATAGTTGTTTACTCCCTGAATTATTACATTGTATACGTACGTTCCGACTTCTCTGATGTCATCCTTCGTTCATTCTCAGAATGGACTTTCCAAGTCCTAAGCCTCACAAAAATTTCCGTCTAATTGAACTTAGCGGATTAATTGTTATGTAAGCCATAGTTTCACTCCTTAGATCAGGCTACTGATCTCGCATGATGTCATCGCCGCCTATTTCTTAATTCATGGACTTCCCATAACATTTTAAAGTAGAAGCACTGCTATCGAATTGAAATTACAGATTAAATTTTATTGAAGGCATAGCGTCACTCCCTCGAATACCCCACAGGCCTCGTCTGTCATACAATGTCATCTTGGAATTAGCCGTGCTGGGCTTGGCAACAACTTCTTTCTTTTTTTTTTTTTTTTTTTTCCATTCAAGTCTACAAGTTCAAGAACTCCATCCAATTAGCCACCCAGATTAGTTTTATTTGGGCATTATAGTTTAAGCCCTTAGATTGTATTTCGGGTCTTGTTTGATGTCAGTAAGACGTCATCTTGGCCTTGTTCAGTTTTGAGCACTCGACGAAACGGTATGATTAATTCTGGTCATTACGCCGACTCACTTACCCGATGAATATCTTTATTATGATGCTATCAAGTGTTCGGCCCTCGTTGGGTCAACAAATACTGAAAGCTGTTTATTAATCTGCCTATAGTCCCGACTGCATTTGTAATCTACACTGTGGTTGATCACTCTCCATAACCGCAAGCATTCACGCCTCAGCAAGGAAGAATCAAGATACTGAAAAAAATCGGCCATCGAAGACTTTCAAGGTACTTTTACAAACATCTTTTCATGCCAAGAAGTTCATTGTGATTGGGTAGAAGAAAGTTGTAGTTATTGCATTTTTTGCACGGAGCAGTTGTGCGTGAATTCAGTCCTATTTTTGGCGCCCATGAAGATCTTGACTGATAGAGCTCACGCCTTTCAATCTGCACTGTACTGTTAAAACTTACAGGATGTTTCTGTTATACCGTTGTTACAAAGTCGAATTGTCAGAGTAGCCACTACATTCATTCGTTTTTTAATTATTACGTTGCTCCTAGCTAGTATGTTGTTTATAGAACGTACATTTTTTCTGTTGTTTTATTTAACCACAGTTCGTACCAACCACTGCATCATCTTCTAAGAACATATTTCCCAGTCCAAACACGAACCAAATTCAGTCAGTTAGCGAGAAAAAAATTAAAGCTAAAAACAATAAACGAGCTGAACAAACAGCCTTCACAAACGTGACGTGACATTCTCAAAATTTCTCCCTACCACTGTTATCAATTATAGGCTAATCAACGACTCGTTCAATAATTTTAGCAGACAAGGTCCTCAGTAAAGTGCAT
Organism: Stichodactyla mertensii; assembly: GCA_011800005.2. Lineage (NCBI taxonomy): Eukaryota > Metazoa > Cnidaria > Anthozoa > Actiniaria > Stichodactylidae > Stichodactyla > Stichodactyla mertensii. The sequence continues at coordinate 9,229 of JAAAQI020113775.1, forward strand.
GAATTATCAAGATGAGAACAAGAAGAAAATCCGTGTCCAGTAATAACGGCGACAATCTACGATCACTTCATGTTGTCATCCTTGGACAAGACGGGGTTGGCAAATCAGGTAAGACTTTGTATTAAAGATCATCTTAAGTAGCTACAATCCTCATTACTGAGATTGTTCTATTCGTATAAGGTCTTTAAGAGTAGAGGTTTTTCTCCCGGTTCAACAGTCTGGTCTCTGAGGCACATTACTAACATTACTCATGATTGTAAACTGCGTGGCTGCATTATGCACCATAATAACAGTCCAATCAATCAACATTTATCAATCAATCAATATTTACTTTATGTCTCTGTTATACAATGAGTTTACGTGCAGTCCGGAAAAGTCTTCCGAAAATCATATGTGTACTGCTGTCGGTTTCTGTTGTTCTATTTTACTTACGGTACTGACAACGTGTCGTGATTCAATAATAATTATTAGTGTATTTTACAGCTTTTATCATTCTCTTATTATTATTGCACTGAATTTCACGATACGGTAATCATGTATCATTGCCAAGAAAATGATCGCCCTGAAGATGGTATAGATATTTGGTAGTAGAGATAGCGAATGTATACTGATTCATTAGCTAAAAAGATGCAAAGGAGAGACGAAACTATGAGGATGGGGTATTTTTAGAGTCGGACAGTTTCTTAGTCGTCCGGTAGCAACGCTTTTTCACTGATTACTTTTGATTGGTGGCTTTGTGGCATGTATTTTAAGAATGTCAAGAAAGTAGAGAATTAATAACAGCGACATGGAATCCACCACTTAAGCAGACTTCAACACTCTCAGAAAAAAAGGCATCTACAAGTAAGCCATTTTACGTTTAGCTTCGACAAAAATTGGGATTGCAGAGAAAAAAGTTAAAACTATGCATGCAATTCTGTTGGTCAGAAGAAAATCGCTTAAAGAGGCGAAAAATTTGGCTTAAAACTAGTGTACACTGAATTCATTTCGATGGCTTAATTCTGAAACTTATCAGGAAAGATTCATTGACTCGCAGATGCAAAATGTCTCATGCGCTTGCCAGTGCGGGATCGCTTAAATTCCTCGATTAATTACTTAAAAAATATCAAAGTTTGCTGAAAAAAGGAAAGACTACAGCAAATGAGTTGTGCCGATGAAGACAAACACGAATCGTTATGGAGCTACGTGTTTTGCTGTGCAATGAGAACTATGCGAGGTCATTGGTCACCGCCTTGTAGTTGAAAATGAGGAGACAGCAATGATGGAATCGAATCGGAATGATTCCTGAACCTTGATAAATGTGAACCATGTGAAGGTTAAATTATAACTGGACCATGCGAAGGATCTTATCAGTTAGCACCGTGACTGGAAACTTTATCAAATCAGTGGAAATGACAATTTTGGTCTCCTTACGGTAAAAAGACTAAACATACCTTCCGTTCATCCGGGTTTTTATTTCCTTTTTCGGGTTCAAAACAGTTTTTGGCAAAGTTGTGCAATCCGTACCCTTCCACAAGTAACCTAAAGGGTTCCCATTGAAACTGTCAGTCATGTTAATAAAGCTGATACAGCTGTCAATCAAGTTTCATATTAAATGTTCTCTGAAGCTTATCGTATGGCAAACGTTCGAACCAAAGCATGGTACGTTTATTTAGATGCATTTATTAACGATTCGTTTTGGCGATGTCAGTTTGATTTACACTTCTTTTCGAGTCTGCGCAGAATACCGTCAAAATTTGTGAAATTGTGAAATCGTGGAATTACCAACTCTATACGATCCAAAATATCATTCGTCATGCGTCGAGCGATTCTTCTCAGCGATTAAGGTGTATTTGTCGACTTTGCGCATCGGTTTGTGAACGACTCATTTATCGACACTTGAAGATTCCTGTACGAATAACCCTACTCCTTCACTGTGCAGGATTCCAGAATTGGTATGAAATTTTAATGGTTAGGAACTTTTTTAATGGATTAGCAACAGTTTATTTACATGTATTGGGCGATTCTTGTGTGCAATGTCAATTTGATTTAGGCGTCGTGATTCATTGAGTCACCGCATAGTATGTGAACGACTCATTTCGCGACACTAAGAAATTTTTAAACTCTCTTACGAATAACAAGCATTAATTCTGCAATTTCATTAGGGCACAATACCTTATCCGTTTAGTGAAGCCTTTTTTGCCAAACAGCTTTCCATGTCTGCAAGAGTAAATAATTAGACTATTAGAACAATCTTTTTTATCATTTTGATCAGTGATTTTTTTCCCCTAGCTTTGACAGTGAGACTACTGACAAAGCGGTTTATCGGCGAGTACGACAGAACCCTAGGTAAGAATTCTAGCACTTCATTCATTCCTATTAAGAAAGCGATAGTCTACTCAACTTTAAGGCCGATTTATGCGGTACAGCTAGAGCTGTCGCATGCGATCTGCTTATACCATGCTTACAACATGAATCGCTTCGTGTAAATAACCCTACAACTTGCTTACAACTGTTGCGCACAAGAAAAAAGTTGCAGGGATTATTTACAGGAAGTAATTCTTGTTGTAAGCATGGTGTAAGCAGATCGCATGCGACAGTTGTAAGCAAAAGTTGTATCGCGTAAACCGGCCGTTAGGGTTTCTACATTTCGCAACCCCACCCCACCCCACCCCTCACCCCACACACACAGACTCACATAACACAACAATGTTGTTCGAAAAATACTTCTCGTGTAACATGACATTCGGGACAATTTTCCACCCAATCTGTGTTAATGCGACAACATGTTGCGAGTTTTTGAATCGCCTTCAAAACCTTGCAACGTCACCTCCAACATTGTTGCGCGAAAAATCTTTGTTGCGAATCGTCTCGTGTAACATCACCTTAAGGTTTAATTTACTGTAGTGTTATTTCTTATTTTACGTTGTGAAGCATTACGAGAATCTGAGTACGGTTTAAGTGCAACATGAAAATCTGAGATTTTGTGCCATGATAAACACCCAATACTGTTATTATAACATAGATTTCATTACGTTGTACAGAATCAGCTTACAGACACATCTTTGAATACGACACTGAACAAGTTCCTTTAGACGTACTCGATACTGCTGGGAGGGTAGGTATTCTTTACCGATTCCATTACTTTGTGCTTCTCTCTCTGTCTCTCTATTTTTTATTATAATGTTTAGATTTGTTTGCAGTCTAGTTAAAAATATATCATCGAATCCTAGCGCAGTTTTAAAAAAAGGCAGACGCTTGGAATATTCGACTTTCTTGAAAGGAGCACATGAAAAACGTAGTCTCCCTCCCCACCCCGTCCCCTCCCCACTCCGTTCCCTCCCCTCCCCTTCCCACTCCATCCCCTCCCCACCACCCTCTCCCCTTTGTTTTCCTCGCCGGGTTTGGGAGCAAGGGGGTGAAGGGAGAGTAAGGCCTTTTCAAGGGGTTAGGGTAAGGTGATTTTGCACCTGCCAAGGGAAAATTTGATGATACTAAAAGTGACCACAGACAAAGCATGTAGACTTCTTATCTCCTTTAAATTTTCAGAATACTAAGCGTAAGCTCGAAATATGTGCCGAAAGTAGTGATATCTTCGTCATCTTGTACTCCATCACGGACAGAAAAAGCTTCGCCGAGGCTTCGAGAATCGGCAAACTCATTCGCCGTACAATTAACGTCTCAAACACAGAAATGTTGTTGGTAGGCACCAAGACAGATCTCGAACATCTGCGGGAGGTGAGACGAAGAGAAGGGGAGATCTTAGCCAGGCAAATGAGCTGCGCATTCTACGAGATTTCAATTTCAGAAAGCTCAACGGACACTATGAATATGTTTACAGACGCGCTAAGAAAATACTTGGACGCACATCCAGGGGCATTGGATCCTCATGCGGGAGTTTCCCAGAATTTAGCCGCCTGTGGCTCGAGAGGAAGCTCAAACAGTTTATCTGGGAGAGAAAGATCTCCGAAGGCATTGTCTATCATGAATGGAATCAGGACTACATTTGGCAGAAGAAAATCGATCCCATTTATTTAAGTTTTGACACAAGGAATGGATAAAAATACCTGGTGGAAAAGATGGGAGAATCTTAAGTTATTATAAAAAATGCTTTTTACAATTAGAAACTTTGCGCAAAGTCCCCACAATGCTTTGGGCAGTACCCACAATGCTTTGGGCAGTACCCACAATGCTTTAGGCAGTAACCACAATGCTTTGCATGAGTCAACACGACGTCTTAAGTCAATAAATGTGAAATTTCTGTTATCTTATGTACAACAAGCCTTATATTGCTTCAAAGCAATGATATTTCGGCCCGTATGGCTGTCGCTCATGAGAACAGAGCCTGCGGAAAAAGTAGAAAGTTGTCTGTGCATAGCCCGCTCGTTGAGCAAACAGTTTGTTCGGATGCCACGCAAGCTATCTGTGCGCGGTCTACCCGTAACATGCAGTGGCCACGTTCTATCGCGACATCAAACTTCAAAGCTCCTCCCGCCTACTAAAGTACGTTATTTGACGAATATGATTCGATGTGAGGAAATATAGTGACGGCTAATTGACGGGTACAGCAAATATTCTGGGTTGGCAAACCGAATACAGTAGCATTGCGGCCTGAGGGCCGAAGTAAAAAAAGACGAAGAATATTCTGAAACATAACAACATGAAAAGTTATAAATTTACCAACATGCTATCAGTGGTCACCCATCCGAGTACTAACCCAGCCCTAAAGAGCTTGACTTTCTTGAAAGCACAGCGCATTTAACCACTCGTCTATGATTTTTTAACAATTAGCATGTCAGTACCGGCGAAAACAATGCACCAGAAAGACTCGATTATTTTGCTCTTTCACTCGATGTGAACCGTGGTTAGAGCAAGGGGTTGGTCGTATATGGTCTGGGGGCCGGCCAGCCTCTCCCCTGATGCTTCGGTAAAGATTCTCGAACCCCTAAAGCCTGGTTCTCACTAGCGACGCAAGCATAAATGCAAGCAACATATGCCGACTCAGTACTGCATTTATCACCGAGGTGTGAGAAAAGACAAGCAGCGTTAATGAGCAGTACCCTACTGAGTCTGCGTATGTTGCTTGCGCTTATGTATGCGTCGCTAGTGAGAACCAGGCTTAAGATGACGGAACGGCACTTCATCGCCGGTCAAGCTCGGAAATCCATACTGTGCCTCAGCTTTCAAGGAAATGTCTCGGGGGTATGGTTTGTGTGTTCACCGAGTTTTTGGATAAATTACCGTGGCAGACCCGTGTTCGAATCCCGAAAGGATCACATTTCAATTTTTTCTTTTTTTCTGTCGCCATTTGTTGGTGTTGTTTTCCACTTTTTTTAATCCACGAAGGATTTTGAGCAAAGCTAAAATTACATTCACCGCCAAGATTAACCTAATTAAATTTCTTAGTAGTTTATAAATTTATGTTCTTCGATAGACACCACTTCATCCTAAAATAACAAATTGATACTCTTAGCTGCCCTTAAAGCTGCGCACCAGAGTTAAACGCTGAGCGTAGCCTGTTCGTTATGAACAAACAGCCGTTTGTTCGGATGCAACGCAGGCCGTATCTGCGCTTTCTATACCTGTGAACATGCCCCGGGGGAACTCCGGGGTAAAAGTATCGGGTATGCTCGTCGTATCTCTTAGGGGTAAAAATCAGCGATTTGGTATCTGTTAGGGTGTTAAAATTGAAGTTTAGAATCTCAGAATTCTCTGGTATCTTTTAGGGTATCGAAAACGGTAGAGCTCATCGCTTTTCGCAGTGGGATTTATGTTTATAGTTACGCAGAGCTTAGGCGCTTTAATATCACTAATACTTAACATTCCAACAGTCTTCTAATCCAATTTTATTAATTTATTAGTGGTATCTCTTAGGGGTTAAAGATCGCCTGGCCACACCCTTTTTAAAAGACTTCCGGTATCTTTTAGGGGTATTTTTGAAAATTTCCGACGAGCATACCCGATACTTTTACCCCGGAGTCCCCCCCCCCCCGGGGAACATGCAGTGGCGACGTAAAAAATATCATTTATGGAAAAGTTTTACGTAGGAAGATGCATTATGATCTCGAACGTTTGCTCAGTACGGCTTCGTATTACCGTGTTATTTTATTTCGTGTTGTTCAGGACGACGCACCTTTCAGCGACGATCGCTCACTTCATCCAAAAATTAACACACACGCACACAAAAAGGAAAAGCCCTGGTAAATGGTTAGGCATAGTAGTGTTATAAGAAAGAAGATCTTATGAAAAATTGGCATTTTAGAATCTGTCAGTTAAAAGCAAAAATAGGAAAAAGTATTTTTGACATTGTAATACCCATACACATCCTCATACTCATACAGGACAGGATAAGATATTTGGTTCCAGAAAGTCTGCTATAATACAATATTGTCCAGCCCTTTCCTACCATTATCTCAGGATATAGATATCTCATATTACTAAGATATTAGATTACTAGCTTGAACGTAGCACCTGCATGAACACATAGTACCCCCCTGTCGTATGCATAATGTACGAACACGTCATGGTACCTTTAACCTCCTCTAGCTCTACTTTCATGAGTTAGCTTAAGTCCTAACTATACTTAATTCCTTTTCCTTTACTCGAATCTTTGTTTATTCAGCTAGCTTAATTTAGAATCATCTTATTCCATGGTTCGTACGGGTTTTGGAAAGTCTTGGAAAGTTTTGGAAATTGATAATGCATTTTTCCAGGACCTGGAAAG
>JAAAQI020113886.1:0-15930 GCA_011800005.2 Stichodactyla mertensii
AAGCCTGGTCCTCACTAGCGACATAAGCATAAGCATAAGCAACATACGCAGACTCAGTAGCGTACTGCTCATTAGCGCTGCTTGTCTTTTCTCACACCTCGGTGATAAATGCAACACTGAGTCTGCGTATGTTGCTTATGCTTATGCTTATGTCGCTAGTGAGGACCAGGCTTTATGTTTGCGTCGCTAGTGAGAACCAGGCTTTATTGTTGAGACGCTCTAGACGAAACCTAGTTTACACCTACACATGAAACCTACACAATCAGACTCTCAGAAAACTGAACTTTGAAAGGGGAATGTAAAAAAAGATGTTCAAATCGTAAACGTCACTTACTGTGGTATTTTCCCTCCAGTCTTTCACATCTATCTTCGATATACCATTCATGAGAAGCGAAAATTCATCCGCAGTGAAGAAAGACAACAGCTCGCGAGGAATAACCTACGAAAAAGATAGGAGTTTTTATCTGAAATTTTTAACTTTCTTCTAATACATAATTGAAATTCTTAGATATAGAGTGGTAAACAAATAAAAATACGTACCTCGTTGAGACCAGTACTGAATTCCTGCACCTCTTTTTCGATAAACGTTTGTAATTTGTACTGTGAGACCAACTTTATGTATTCATGCTAAATATGAGTATTCAAAAAAAAAAAAAAAAAAAAAAATCATTTCGATAAAAAAGACTGGCGAATTTCGTAAAAATCACTTCATATTTCACAAATGAAAGCGCGTGTGCTCACCATTTATACCAATCATTTAGATGGAAATTTTTTTGGTAATGGCAAGATTTTAAAATTTGAAGAAAACCAAGAAAAAAAATTGTAAACCTTTGATAAAGTACACAAAAAATAAGTGTTGATCCTTCAAAGAACAACCTAAAACAAGCAATGACTTGCGAGAAATGGTACGCGCGTCTACCTACGAAAAAGAGCGGGAAATTTCGACTTCCTGGAAATGGTATACACGCGTGGAGAAAACGCGGAAAAATGGATGAACCACAGGGTTCCCATTCTCTACGTTTGCCTGTATTTTGATCCTTGAAAGTGAGAGGGATTTGTCGTACGACTTCCATATATGGATGTACGTATAGACGGCTCTCATGTACACATAGAAGGCTCTCATGTACAGATAATGCTGAGAAAAACTTGGAAAATTTTCAAAGATCCTAAATTATTTTCAATTAGAAATGAAAAAGACTTTTGAGAAATATCGTGAAGATTCGATCCCAGCACCGTATGCATTGCCTGACCCTATTATTTACCCTAAACCTAACCATTAAGCCATGAGCTGATTTGGCTTGAGGGAGTCGGAATTTTTGGGGTATTTATAGAACGACATACATATTAATAACCACGTATATGTACATGATTACATACATAATTAATGAACCTTCTATGTATACATGAGAGCCTTCCATATGTACATCAGTGCCCTGTATATGTACATCCATATATGGAAGTCGATAGCCCTGTATATGTACATCCATATATGGAACTACGATAGACTCTACTGTTGAAAGTTTGGAAACCCTGTGTTATCCCCACCCCCACCCCGCCCAGACTCCGCACCCGTATAGAATAATCAATTATTGGATGAGGTTGAGCATGCTATCGTAAATTATCAAGACCGTGGTCTGTGTTATCTGCCGAAGCTGTAGGCTGAGGCGGATAAAACACAGACTCCAGGTCTTGATAACTTACGATAGCATGCTCAACCTCATCCAGTAATTGTTTTATTGTACATTTTGAAAATTTAGGAAATTCTTTTCTTTTACGCTTACGAATCGATTTTTAAGCGCGCGTCCAACACTTTGAACTCGACATGATAAATCCCGTATCTGATATCCAAACAGGCTCTCGGCCATTCCGAATCGAGATGTGTGAGTAAAATGCATAAGACAAAATATGTCAAGCAGAAATTAAAAGTCTTGTGTAAAATTTCCCTTATTTATGTGACTGACTTACTTTATTGGTATCATCCACTGTTTTGTCTTCATCGTCCGAGAAATTGACCGAGACAAGTTGGTTGGTCCAAGGATTCTTAGCATCAATACCGAAAGGAAGGTCAAGGTTATCCACGCTGTTCTCCTGCACCCACGTGACCATGTTCTGGTGCAGCTGATAATCGAATGAACTGAGCTCATCAGGATGAGACAAAGGGATCCCAAGAACCTGGGAGAAAAAGCAATGACAATTATGCGAAGAAAGAGAAAAAACCCGAAGCACAGGAGAGAAGCTTGTAATAAGGTGCGACACCAAGTGCTGGACTGCTTTGGTGAGAGGAAAGCACACTTTCCGCTACACTACCGGTGCTTATTGTACCTTTCAGTACACCTAACGTATTCTTGACATACCTGCTTTACGAAATGCTTCGAAAGATGCAAACTAAGCAGCATATCTTGGCAAATAGCCACACCAACAAGACGACCAATCAAACGCAGTTGCTTCAGCTTGGAACGAAGAGCTATGTTGGGTATCACTATATTTTTGGCGTTCTTTCCATGATAAACAAAGAAGAATCAATAAAAAGATGACGATTAATTCTTAAGTACAAACAGGAAATAACTAGTAAGGTAGTATCTTTGAGGCTTTCGCGTTTAGACATCACAATCAGATGGATTGTGATGAAAGCTATCACCAGTATAGCCGAAACATCATGTTCTTTTCATTTTTTACGCGTTTTACCCGTAAAATTTTACTTAACTCAACTAGTAAGGTAGAAGACTAAAAGACGACTGAAGGAAAGGATTAGACAACGGAGACAGGGGAGAAGGAAAGATGAAAAACAGGGGTATGAAATACGCGCAAGTAATGTCATTCAAAGCTCTAAGATTTTAAAATAAACACTAAATATAAACATATGATTTACGTCGACAATCAAATAAAACTAAGAAGAATAATAAAAGAAAGTTAAGGCTTGGAGACACGATGCGACGTTCCCGCCTACGACGTAAGGACGACATAAGGGGCACAACAGTTGTACGGGTGGAAACACGTTGCGATTTTCCCGTTGCAAGCAACCTCGCAAATAACGTCACATTGTGTGTCCGACCCTTTAATTCCTCTTACTAGGCATGGAATCCAAGTATTCTTGTCCGATTGTTTCGTAGAGTCACCATCATTTGCCTGACCGCCAGGAAGAGCTTGAACTGCTGTGGTTGTTGTTGATGTTGATGCGCTTTCTTCCTCGACAGGCGCGCCAGAATTCACATCAGCAATATCGGCACCTACGGTTTCACTAGCGTTGCTGGTCACCCCTGTAGACGACTGCATAGGTGTACCTTCAGGAGGTTGGTCCTGAGATGCTGCTGTCTCCATAGCAGTCATAGCAGAATCCGTACAGTCACGTTGCTGGTCAGTACTGGAGACTAGATCGCTATGTAGCGAGATATCTGCAGCGAGGAGTTCCGAGTCTGTACACTCAATATTACAAGTCTCAACTAAGTCTTCTTCATTCTTTTCGTTGGTCTTGGTATCGTTTTGGCTTTTGTTCTGATCAGGAGTCACTGTTATTGGCTCTTTGCGTATGTAGTCCAGAAAATATGCATTTGGAGTTGGACTAAAAATAATGGAAAATGTTATATTTCAATGGAAACTTGACGCACAAACAGTAATTTGTTGACTAAAGGCTCGGACACACAATGCGAAGTTGACTGCGACGTTACTTGCAACGGGGGAATCGCACCGTGTGTCCACCCGTGCGACTGTTGCGCACGACGTCGCTGAAGTAGACACACAATAGTTTGCACGGGTGGACACATGGTACGATTTCCCCGTTGCAAGTAACGTCACTGGTTACGGTGCATCGTGTGTCCGAACCTTAAGTTGAAAACTACGTTTTTGGCTGATCGCCGCTTCTTCATCGGATGCGGATACGCATTATCCATAGGTTCGGGGGGCTCAAAGGGGGGGGGTCCGCAAGTCTTCTATAATGGTACCTTTGAATTGTCAGGCACTCCACCCTCCTGAAACCCTCCTCTTCGTTTAAATCGACCTTTTCTAGGAAATGAAACCTATGCTCACGGGAGAAGTCCGTTTACACAGGCGATTTTTTTCTGCGACTCTAGCTGCGATGCAAAATTGCGCATGTAAACTAGCGGCAATTGTAAGGCGCTTTTCTAAATTCACGTCACCGATGAATCACCACTGTTTCGAAAATGTTCGAATTGAGTGCATTTTTCAGCGATTAGCACTCAAATCACCACTCATGTTTTTTGATTGCAAGTGAATCGTAGCTAGAGTCGTAAAAAAAAGAAATCGACCGTGTAAACAAGCCTTACCTTTCCTGAGTTATGCACTCCCAAGAAAAAAAATAAATACCTGAACTGTGAATCATCTGACATGTCAAAAAGGCCGCGTTTGGGGTCAACAACATCTTTAGACAAACAAGCAAAAAACTCTCTCTTTGGACCAGTACAAATACCTGTAAAAAAGGTAATTCTAGAATACATACTAATAAAGTCCGTTGCACACGAAGGGCTTTGCTCCCGGGGTACTGTCCTGGAGCAAAGATCTTTCGTGTGTACCAACGATTTCATTGGAATAATCGATCCTCGGGAGCAAATTTTTCACCCCGTGAAATTCTCCATAAGTTTAAAAACTGGTTAAATATTTGAAAGCAAGTTTTGGGGGCAAATTGAACAAACTCGAAAATGTTCCCTCTCAAGCTCGTAGGCTGAATTCAGAACGGGGGGGTTTGTCTTCCAATAGGCTGGACCATTTCTCCATTTCCCGCCAAAATGAGATCAGCAGGGTACCCAATAGACAAGAAATCTGACCGAAATGACAGACTTCAAAGAGGTTACAATGTCTATAGTCATTTAAATCATTTCAGTTTTTCTCGATTTTGTGTATCTTGGACTCATTTTCAATTTAACTTCATTTTACTTTTCTAAAGAGCCGATAAAAGAGGTCCAGACCGGACCTCAACAGCCTACGGGCTTGTTATACTGTGTGTACTGGTCGCGCAAAATGAACCTGGAGCATGTCCCGAGATTGAGCAAAACCCTTCGTGTAAACTTCTTAATTCAATTTATTTCCAGCTAACTTACCGCCCCATACATCACTTCAAGATATCTTACCTGGTTCATTATCAAAGATAACACCCATACTACCCCGTAGTTTACTTCCTGGTAGATGGATAATCTGCTGCATGGTGCTTCCAAGTATATTATCACGTTTAACCTTAAGGTTGATATATGAGCCATAAGAATCATCTCTGAAGAAATGGAAAATAAAAACAGTTACAATGGACCGACTCAGTTTTCCAGTTTTCTTTTCATTCATTCACTCATTGAACTTGTCACTTATGTAGTCTATTGATTTCCTTTCTTTTATCTTTCTTCCAGTCAGTCAGTCAGTTTGTCAGTATGTCCACCTGTTTATCAGTTTTAAATATGTTCGTCCATTTGTCCCACAATCAGTCAGTCAATTTTTCGTTATCACTCAGTACTACAATCAGTCTGTCTATCCATCTGTCATTCAATCAGGTAGTATGCCTATTTCTCAGCCAATCCATAAATTAGTCAGTCAGTCTGTTGGACCTCTCTATGAGTAGATCTTTGCTAACGTCAGTGTTTGCATTTTGCCTCATTAGCATAGGCATTTCACTTTTTAACCAAACTGACACCAGATCAACACTGAATATTGAAAGAATATGGTAAAATCAGCTTACCTTGAAAACTTGAGCTCAGCACATGAAATAGGTTTTGCGTAAAGTGGTTTAAAAAACTCAAAATTTTACAGAGAACGTACGGGCTCATTAGCGCTTTTGCCACCCAGAAATTTGAAAACTGATATCTCGTTTGATATTGCATGGAAAGAGCTGAAAATTCCGTAGATTTCTTATATCAATAAGCTCTTTTAAGTTTTGAATTCAGCTTGCAATTTTCTCGACTTTTTAAAGTTGAAAAATTGTATGCTAATGAGCAAAATATTGTAAACAAAGATCCACCTATACTTTGTTTTGGTATGTGAGGCCCAGTTTGAGATTAGCTAAGCTAAACTGGTTATTAACCTTCCGAAATAAAGTCATATAGAACAAATCCACCCGGACATAGTGTTTTCCCATTTTAGACCACTTGAGAATATGATTCTTTGTTTGAGGCTTATCCATATTAATGTACCTTCTCAAGCGCTACCAAGAAACAATGATACAATACCCAAGGGAATGACACGTGCTCTGAAATGGGAAAACAAATACGCCCAAGTGGATTAGGTCCATTGTTTCTGAATAACAATTTGAAAATTAAGGTTCACCAGTGGCGGAAATAGGGAAGGGTACCGGGAGTGTAACCCCCCTCCTCAGGGGCGGATCCAGGATTTGTTCAGGGAGGGGTGCAGGGCACAAAGTCAGCTGGGGAGGGGGGGTGGGGTGTGCAACCCTCGGAATCAAAGAAATAAAACATTTCGTATTGGGTATCTTCTAGGACAAAGCTTTGCTCCGAGGGGGGGTGCGCACCCCCTGCACCCCCTGGATCCGCCCCTGCCCCCTCCCAGGCCTGAAATTGCCCTTTTTACTCCTTTTATGTGCCCCCCTTTACTCGCTAACGTAACGCATAATGCAGTTAACCCTGCCCTAAAAAATCCTAGATCCTCCCCTGGTCACACAGTACCTTACTCCCAGGAATCTTTCCTTACTTACCTGAGTAAATTCAGTCTCCTTCTAAACCATTTCTGCTTGTTGTCAAAGTCTAAGATAGCTCTCCAAGTGTGCTGTAATAAGCCATGATTGTACTCATCCAGTAAGACTGGGTTTACACGGATAAAATCATTAAACACCGTGTAATAAGCATCATGACTGGCTAGTGAAAAGAGGACATTTTTGACTACCTGAGAAAACAAATACAGTGTACAAGAGTCCTTGATGGGCACTTTGCATAAACACAAAAGTATTCATGTGCATTGAAGGACTATTGCCTTTAACATGCAAAGTGTTGCTCAAAGTTGAGAATTAATGATAAAAATGGATACAGTTTTCAGTACCATCAAAGTTTTCTTCTTTTCATCTTCATTTCTCTGTTTTTTGAGTAGTTGTCCCAGGACAAACAGCTGTTCTGGTTTGGGGTTCATAAGGGCAAGCACACACTCCTCCTGTGCTTTGAAATTAGCATACAGAAGTGGGGGCCAACCACAATTGTCTACACAGTCCACAGGGTGACCATTCCTCAACAGCAAATTAACACACTTGGTACTGCCAGCCATGGCAGCAAGGTGTAAGGGTGAAGTGCCATGACTATCCTGTTAGATGTCAACACATCTAAGTTATTACAACAGGTTATCATCCAAAACGCTGTGTATTATGGCTCGATACTTTTAGGAGTCATGCTACATTTTGGCAAACCAAACCAACAGGGCAAATCAAAATGCAAATACATGCAGACAAATAAAAAAGTCTAGCCATATTACACAACTTGCCTGCCCTACAAATGTTTAATAAATTGATCATTGTGCAACACTTACTAAAGATCTTTTGCTTAAACACATTAATCAAACTAAGAAGAAAGTTGCAACATTCTGATGTACAACAGACCACAATACTACAAAAATGTTTTTTAAAGACAAATTGGTTTGGAAAAGCTTAGTCCAAACAGGCTGTGTATGCACCAGTGTAATACACGCTCATATTTGTACTTCAAAAAGCCTGTACTTCTTATGTGTAAGATTTAGATGCAATCAGGTGTATTCATAATTTTGAAATAGTTTTCCTCTGTTCTTTTTTGATTAAAGAAATTACAAATTAATTTAGTTTAATCAAAACTTTAGAGAAAAACAAAGCTATTTCAAAGCCTGTACTTGTTCTCAAAAAGTGTGTGTCATATATTGTTATTATTGCATACCTAACACAATTTTCTTTGTTATTCATCAGGCTTTATCTTGGATAAAGCCCAATGAATATCTTAATGATGGCAATATCTAGATAAATGCCCTTGAATATCTTAATGAGGGCAATATCTAGATAAATGCCCTTGAATATCTTAATGAGGGCAATATCTAGATAAATGCCCTTGAATATCTTAATAGTGGCAATATCTTGATAAATGCCCTTGAATTTGTAATGAGGAATTCATTCCCCATTATAAACTCAATGTATTTGAGGCAGGATTGATGGTTCTGGCTCAAACAATAGTCAACCAATCACTGTAGCACTGGTTTTCCCAGTGGAGTACATCTTTTCCCACAAACAGTATTATAAACTGCCTGTTTTCACCAAGGTTTTTTGCATTGCTTGAATTTGATTCTCATATTTCTGTAGACTGTTAAAAATCCCAATAAAATGTACAAATCTGTTTGCAATCAGAATCTCAGGTGTGCAGTTTTCTAGCAGACTTTGTTTGGCTTGTGGGGCATAGCAACAGTAACTATGGAGTAACAGAACCACGAATTGAAGCATGTCCCAAGAAAAACTACTTATTTAGCAGTCTATTTGCAAGACCTTGGCTTGTCAACCCTGCCCTACTGGCTTGAAAGCTTGCAAGACCAAGATTCATAACATGATCTCTTGGCATCCCCCTTTCCATGTGGGATGAGTTGAAGCATTCACTATGACATAGTTATCTTCTACACATGTTCTTATTGCAGTGATAAAACACAATCGATGTATGAATGTGTGAGTATTATCCCACTGTTTTCTCTTGAGAATTGCCATGTTGTGAAAATCTCTTTAGGTATATGTATACAATAAGACAGACAAATTGCTCAAACATTGGCAATAAGCCTTTAAATGCCTTACTGCCTCTGTTATTGGTATTTCTCTCTTACTTAGAGCAGATTTCGTATGACTGTGAAAAAGTCGCGGCACGAACACGGCGCGGACACGGTCAAGGCGCGGCAAGGAATTTTGGAGTTCTAGAAAACATCACGGTCGCGGCAAGGCACGCTTACGGCAAGGACCGTGCCATGACTTTTTCAGTCATACGAAATCTGCTCTATTGGATTCAGTATACAAGAACATTTTGGAGTGTTTTTATCATTAAAAAAGAGAAAAGAAACCATCTGGCCACTGTGCATTTACATGTGTGTGTATTTTTTAACAAGTGAAGAATTATTGCCTTTTTGTATTCTTTCAGATTATTTCTTACTTTGGTCATGACTGAAGCACCTGATTGTATCAATGCCAAAGCACACTCATCATTGCTAGTTTCACAGGCATACATCAAAGGTGTGAAGCCTGGAAAGATAAGGAATTGAAACTATTAATGTTACAAAATCCAGGACAAGTGAGGAATGTTGTTGGAATATGAGAAAACAACTCAGTACATTAAAGGATTGGTCAATGGTTAGTGTGCTTCCATCACGTTTCAGGTGCACATAGGAGGTTGCTTAGCATGAAAGAAGCAAAAGAGTCACATGAAGCATAGCCGAGTGCTAAACAACTGACCAAGTGCTCCCAAAACTTGATGGAAGCACACTACTGTTCATCACTGACCAATCCTTTTATAACATAGCCAGAGAAGGAGAAAATGAAATATAACATATTTGAAAAAGGGCCTTTGTAATTGTAAAGAAAATCTCAAAACTCCTATGCCATAATAAATAAAAGCTCGCTTAATTTGGATACTGTAGGTTAGTATAATTTGAAAGGTAATTGTGTAGGTGGCTGTAGGAAATTTATGCTGGTAATACTTTTAAACACTGTTACCATTTGTGTCTGTTTCATTCAAGGATAGAGCCAGTGGTTCCACAAGTTGTCTGAGACACAAGGAAGTGTCTTTACCATCATCAGAGGTGTGCTTAAGATGAGATGCACACTCTACCGCATAGTGAAGCAGGTTACCCCCTTCTTTTGTTCTGAAATGCTGGGGATTGGCTCCATGCTTTAGAAGTACTACTACACACTGTAAGACATGGAAAATATATAAACTGTACATCAAAAGTTAATATAGCCTAAGAGAGATTTTTTGGCATGTGCACGTTCCTGGTAGTATTGTATGTAGTAACATTGAAATGGCTTCCCAATCCCAATGCACAGTACTGGTTATTATGTAAAATACAGTATGCTTTAAGTGTAGCTTTAAATTCTATTTCCAAATCATAGGACATCTGCTCCAAGAAAGATGGTATCCTATACTACAAGAAATAGGTGTACAATGGGCCAAATCCACTTGGACATATGCAATATTGTCCCATTTCAGACCATGTGTCATTCCCTTGGATATTGTTTCTTTGTTTCACAGGAATGCTTGTGGAATATGCTAATATGGATAAGCCTCAAACAAAGAATTGTATTCTCAAGGGAATGACAGGTGGTCTGAAATGGGACACCATGGATTTGCTCTCACTGTTCATTCTATCACTAGCAAAAATACAGTACAAGCTTTGCAGATGTTTTGTACAAATACACCTTTTGCTCTTCATTACCAGACAGTATACTTTCATTAAAGCGAATTTAACATGAAAATACATGTACATTCATTTTATTATATCAACATTCATTTTAGTATTAATGATAATCATTAAGGATTTTTGCATAAACACTTCATGTGATTAAATGAAATTTAGGCAAAGTTAAAATTAAGGCTGCTGGCCAGCGGTTTCATGTGTGCATACACTTGACCCCCCCCCACCCCCCATTGGATGCTGGGGGGTTCCCAAATGTAGTCAGTCTTGCAGATTGTGGCAATCCTACACTGCTCTTAATGCAGTACACTTGTTAAATGCAAACAATCATCTTTTGACCCCTCCCTCTTCTCCCCTGTGGTAAGTACAGTATGGTTTGGTAAGTATGTATAGTTTAATTTTCCACTGATTCTGTCAGTGTGACAGGTGCCAGGTGGTGGACAGTGAATGGTGACTATGGTAACCACCTTGTCACTGGTGACAGGCACATCAGCAGCGGCATCAAGGAACCTAATCCCAACCTCATCATTGCCGATGAGTATAATGTTTATTAACATTAATTAACAATCATTTGAATAAAAGGACATTCAATAGTGTCAATACATGTATATGAACATAGTCATTCTGATATTCAATAAGGATAATAGAAAAATACATAAATTATACCACATTTACTTTATACAGTCATGTCAGTAAGTTCACAGGTGTAAGTTTTTATCATTTACCTGATGTTGACAAGCAAAGACTGCTGCTTCCAAAGGTGTCCGTCTTCTTGCATCTCTGTGTTGTAACATCTTTGTGCAGAGACTCTTATCATGAGCAAACAACAGCTCTAAGCATTTACCTCTCTCAGAACACTCTTCTCCTGTTCTGGATTCACCAACAGCAAAATGAAGAAGGCTCATTTTACTGGCTGTCTGAATGAGCTCTTTATTGACTTCTTTAACATCCGTGTGCCTCAACAAAACCTTAAGACATTCACTGTGACCATTTGCAGCATATACAATTGGTGGAAATTCATACTTATCAAGTATTTCACAATCGGCTTTCATTTTCAGAAGCAAATTAACCATATCTGCATTGCCATTTAAAGCTGCTAGGTGCAAGGCAGATCTCTTCCTGTATCCTACATCATAGATTGAGTTGGGGTCTTGTTGAAGAAATTTTTTGACCAAATCAATGTCATTTTGATTAACAGCCCAATGAAGTTGTGAATTGTGATCACTGTCCTTTTGGACTTTTGACTCTGAATCACAGCTATCATCAGATTCTACTCTTGTATTTATTCTTCTCCATTTTGATGAAGAATTCTTCAACTTCCTCCCTTTTCTTCGGCTTTGAACAGAAAATCCACTTGGTGGTGAATTTAAAGTTCCATTATTATCATCTGCAGCTGTTTGACTATAATCATCAAAAAACTTCAAAAATTTTATTTCAATTTCTTGATCAGATATAATTTCTTCTTCAGAAATGTCCCCATCAGATACAACAAAATCTTTATCAGATTCATCAGATTTGTTACAATTTTCAATCAAATCTTTCAAATTTTCAATCCCATCATCACTGTTCTTGAGCTTCTCATAAATTCCTGATTTTTCTTGATTATTCTCTTTTAATGTGGGATCGTTAGGGTTGAGTTTTGCTTTCTTTCTCCTTTTTAATAACTCCCCATATTTTTCATCATGTTGTTCTTGTTGTTTCTGTATCAATTTCATGTGTCGAGATGATCTTGGTCTTGAAGGAGGATCCTTTAATTTTGTGAATGACGTTTCTTCCTCACTTTCTGAATCATCTTGAATTGCGTGCTTCTCTTCTAACTCTGATTCACTTGAGTTGGGAATAACTTTCTTCGTTTTTATATTTTTTAAGGTAGATAATGGTACATTGTCATCTGTATCATCAGAAGTGCTTTTCTCCAAATCTGATTCATCAGATTCAATAATTTTCTTTCTTTTTGAAATTTTTTGTGACCTTGTCATTAACTTTCTAGATTTTTCTTTCAAAGTGGTTTTATTAGATTTGGCACTATTTTTCTTGGTTTCCACTACCTTTCCCCTTGGATTGTTATTTCCTTTTCTTTTGGATTTGATATCATCACTGTCTGAATCAGAGAAAGTGGTCTTTTTTCTCCTTTTCAATGATTTTCTCTTTGGTTTTGAGAAATCTTTGCTACTTGAAGCTCTGGATGAAGCATCAGACCTACTGTCACCATCACCATCATCATCATCATCATCATGGATGAAGTCTGATAGACTGCTATCAGTTAAATAAATATCTCCAGCTCTGTCAGCCGCATAAGAGTTACACCTGTGGTAAAGTTAAACAAATGCAAAACATATTGTAAAAGTAATGTAATACAAAATTACTGTAGAAAACAAATCTTTCATTAAATAAAATACATGATTTTTACTGTATCCATTTATGGCTTTTCTTCACGTCCACCCTTAACCCCCCCCCCCTCCCCCAAACTAAATAAAAATGGTGTATTATTTGAAATGTCAAGAATATATGAGGCTACAGTCTGGTTGACTCAAGCATTATAGTCATAAAAAACATACACAGACTCAGTTGAGCACTGCATGCTCCAGGGTTCACACCACTACAATGTAATAAATTTTAAAATTCCAGGGCCTTACTTTGAAATTTCAGCTCAGAAATTATAAAACATGTTCCTTTAGAACAAGCTAAAGGACTTAATACTAGGTACAAATAGAAAATTTCAGTAATTTTTCAAGAGTTGGTGTCAAAATTGAAATTTTCTAGGAGTTTACAGTGCCCTGGAAGAAACTTTGAGTATTCAAGGAGTTTTCTAGGAATTCTAGTAACAGTACAAACCCTATGTCAACCCTGTCTCTCATTGTCAAAAATTAGTTTTTTTACCACCAGTGTGAGAAAAGCTTCAGTGTGTCTGTGTACACTGTACGTGTATCTCATTTATAATGCCTATATTTACATGTAATAAAAAGCAGATACATGTAGTATTTATAAGAGAAAGAATCAAAATTCCTGATTTCTATTATATACCTCCATGTACATGGCTTCTCTTAATGATACAAAAGAGTTTTTGAAGCTTTATACACCCTCATCATTTCACTATTCTAAGATGGGACAGGTTCCAGCTTCTCAACATTGTAATATACATAAAGTATAGCATTAACAACCCCCCCCCCTCCCCCGTCTCAGCACTGTACTTACTCTCTTATGAAGTTATTTACGAGCCTTCTGGGCTTCAGCTCTCTTATTTTTCGCTCTGATGTTCTAGGACACGGTATATTCCCTGGAGATACTATATCTAGCACCTCCTCTCTGCTAGGCAGTCGAAATTCTCTCGAGTTTTTCACCTTCAGTCTTTCAGAGCTTCTTGTTGCTGGAGTTTCCACGTTCACACCTTTCATTGTGTTTACATCTTCGTCTGAGCTTACACACTTACGATTCTTAGAAACTGGAGTTTTCTTGGAGAATGTCTGTTCATGGCTATCCGAATCAGACTCCTCTGAAGATGACTTTAGTTTTGTTATTCTTCGTCTTTTGGAGCGAGATACCACGGAATTTTCGCCTTCCGATTCACTCATTGCAGTAGAAACTCGATGCAGTATAAGCCTTCACATCTAATTTTTTCGACGTTTTCTGATCAGATGATCATCAAGACAGAATTTTTCACTCCTTTAGCTCTCAAAAACAAAAGCTCGCTCAATCGATGAAACAAGTCATGAAACAACTGTGTAGAAGAACCACAGCAACTCCTTGGAATATGGAGACTACAGTACCGTCCTCTTTTAACTGCGAATTACCTTGAAATTCTAACACATTTTTAAACCAAACTCAGCCCCAAAAGGGATAAAGACATTGAATACCTACTTCTTAAACTTAAACTGAAGAAATAGTATCGCACAGGCCTTAAATTTCTAGAAGACATGCGAGGAAGAAAAATTCTGTTCCTCAGCAAGAGATTCGCGCACTTTGTATTTTGGCACGAAAATCTCCCTGGAGCCCAGTCCATACCGTGATACCATGTGGTTTGGCAGAATACAAAGGAAGCCCGGAACTAAGGAAAATTGATGAAAAATGTAAGGTAGATCTTTTCTTTCTAATTTTCATCTCTGAATAGTGTATAAAGATAAATAAATATAATAAAGGTAGAGATTTTAGGAATTCGAATACACATTTTTTTAGACCTTAGAAGCTTTTTAGAGACAGTCCTTAGAGCTCGCCATAGATATGGCCGTGTGACACGATTTGTAAGTACCGGATCCCACAATGCACTGGGCAGTATATATTAAATCGCCAATAGATAAGCCTTCGTGGCAGTTTCTCTGTGATACCCAGCAGTGAGCAATGTAACAACCCTCCCATCCGCGAATATTCCGCTCTCCACACCTTGGACAGCCACCTTTTTGCTTTCTTTCATATCTCATATAATATTCGTGTTTAGTATTTACCCACCTCACAACCTCTTAAGATTGAGCGATTCTATTGGCTCGCTGTCTCGGGATATTGAGACCATATCTACTTCCTTAAGCTCGGAATATAGCTTCTCTCAAAATAAATTTGTATTTTTACTTAACGACCTATTGTTTTCTAGAATCCTAGTATTGGGTTGTAAAGTTGGTATACACTAAAACAATTATTCTATTCACTGTCGGTGAATGTATTTATTGCCTCGACGCTTCGTGTCTCGGTAAATATTCCATCGCTAACGGCACCTGCAAGTCAGCCAATAATCGTCGTTAAGGTGACTGCCTACTAATGGAAAAAACCATGACAAAGTATTTGAATCACAATATTTTAAACTGAAATTTAATGCTGATTTCAAACCTGAAAAGAAAAAAGGGCTGCCCCGAATTGGTTTCAAGATATCCGCGATTTAAGGCACGCATACCTAGAAGATTTTGAAGGAAAAGAAGCGAAAACCACCATCCCAAGAAAAAATTCATAGCGCGAATGGTATTAAAGGTTTTTTACTAATTTTTCACAGGAAAGCTTAATACCATGATTTACAAGAATAAATAATTAAATTATTAATCAGAAAATTATCTTCTGATCCCTTGTCGTCCAAATTAACTTCTGATACAGATCCCTTGTCGTCGACACTGGATAGGCGATTTCTATCCCACGTTGGCAATATGATCATGTTCCAAGTCATCACAAATAGCCTCAAAATCAGTACTCTTTCTGCTGTTGATGTCCAATAAATCAGTTCTATATGTGTGATCCAGTGCATGACACGGGAACACGTGTTGACGCCCAACTTCTTGTCGTGGTTTTCTTGTAGGATTGACGCTCGACCAACTGTGTCGATCCGAGTTCTGCCCTCCCCTGCTTTACATGGTCCAAATCAACGGGAATCCACCAAGAACGCTACTAATACCGCAATTCCTGATTGTCAGGCCATCGTTCACTCAGCAAACGGCACACTCATCGTTTCTTCAGCTGACGTCCTTCAACGATTGGCACGACTCTCGCTCCTCAAAATCCATCCTGCTCGCGACGCCAAATGTGACCGGGTGAAAGTTATATCCTTGGATTTATAGTGAGGAACGGGAGGGGAACATCTAGTTCATCAGGATTACGGGAGAGTATGTTACTCTCGAA
>JAAAQI020113997.1:0-15926 GCA_011800005.2 Stichodactyla mertensii
GTGATGGGCTATGTAAAAACGTTTGTTGGCGCTGTTTAGTCATTTTTGGGGGGGGGGCTCTGAATTTTTAAATTTTCCGGTCGGGGGGCCCCCCCCCCCCCCTCCCACCTCAAAGGTGCTAGCTACGCCGCTGGCTGATATATTTTGAATTTCGAGCCTTGTTTTCAATTGTCAGACGTACAGGAGACAGAAGCGAGAGCAGAAATAAACACAACCTTAGTACCAACAGAATGGGTTACAAAAATTAAGGGAAGGTTTTAAAGCAAGATTAAAATTCTTTAAGGGGAATGACTTTGCTCTATCCTTACTGACCAAGACCAGGGAAGTGATTACTGCGTGTGCGCATGCTCATACTTAAGATACGGATCTTATCTTTCTTGTATACAACTGACTTCCAACTGTGCTTCTACACACGAAGGCTGAAGTTTAAAATTGCTGTTTACACTAAACTACTTAAAACCATGACTTTTGAATCTTAACCACTTATACTATGAATAAAAATACATCATTTTTATCGAAAATATCACCAAATAATGTCAAATAAACCAGTGCTTACCTTGTTAGCTTTCCTGTTATTATCTTTGTCGTAAAAACATCTCGGATCTTCCTCTTCATTTTTCTTCATTTATTCCGGTCTTCTGATCCTCACTTGGGTTCTCTTTATCTGTCACTGGAAATCTCTGGAATCCTGTGAATTGTAGTGTCTCTCAATGGCTCCAATTACGAAAGCTTTGCTCTTAAGGGATTGAAGATTGTCGTTAAAACGAAGCTGGCGGACTTTCATTTCAGCTGCCGCCAAAGACATTTGAAGATTTCCGAATAGCTCAGTGATTGAAATGTCAACGAGGTCTTATCTGTCTGTAATTCAAGATGATTGAATTTGGATTATCGATACGGATCAAAAGCCGGCTAGTCCGCACGCTTCCTCTCTTCAACCTCCCCCCTCAACCCTCATCCTTCCTAAATTTCTCAATCATGATTTCTTTCTTATCCACAATTATTCCTCGATGCCACTAATTTTTGAATTTATTTCTTCATTCATTTAATTTTTGGAACCTTTGCAAAAATATTTAAACCTCCCTCCCTCTCTCTCTCTCTCTCTCTCTCTCTCTGCCTTGCCTCCCATAAGTTTTTATTTCATTCATTTATTCCTCATTTATTTATTCGTTTACTAGTTATACAGATACGTGATTCATAAAATCATAGGTATGAGAGTTTATTTCTGTTAACCTGTAACATCGAAGATAATACTACTTTTTTTCATGAGGATTTCTTTAATTACTAAGTAGCATTCTCTGATACGTGACAGATACCGAACCAAGTCCATGAATTAAATCCAACCGACTCTCCTTTTTCATTCTTCTTAAAACGAGTCTTTTCTTCAGGTTATCCCTATTTATCTCGAGGTAATTTGGTACATTTAGAGACTATCTAGTGTTAGTATCTTGCCTTATCTAAGCTTCAAGGGTTTTCTCGTCATTATAATCTGCATTTACTAAGGCAATATCGTACAACCTAAGCTGTTCTAACTGCAAGTTCTCAAATCGTATAACTTGAATTTTTATATTTTTCTGCTTAAGATGTACAAGATCTATAGAGCACTACATCCTAAAAAGGCATTCGTTGATTCTTCAAAAATGTGATTCAATTTAAAAAGTGCATTGCATCTGGATAAAAGTGTTTTAGAGGAAATTTCTGGGAAACCATGCATGTTCAAATATGTTTCACATAATTATACAGTTAGCTAAAAATGATGACACAATCAAAGAAGTTCCACCGCGAATAAGTTACCTAGTGTTACATTTCAAACGTTCCAATGTCTTGGTTGAAAAATCCAAGTTTGACGATAATAACTGAAGCTGATTCTGTCTCAAGAAGACGAAATCCAGCCAGCCAGCAAGCACACAGCTATGTGAATATTGTTAAAGGGGCTGCTCTTCAGAAAGGATGCCTCACTTCTCATGGCTTAGTTAGCACACATCCTATGCTCTTGTTCTTTCACAATTTTTGTTGAAACCTTCATTTTACTTTGGAATTTGTTGACGTAATTTTTCTCCCCACCGTCCTTTTCAGTTGGCGTATTGTTTTAAACTTTACAATGCACCCTGAGGAACCTACCTTTATCCTTGAAAAGCTTATAACCCCACATATAATTGTATTTTCAGTTATTTATCTCTCTATCCATTGCATTATTTATTCATTAATTTCAAAGAACTAAAATATAAATAACAAAATAATTCCCTTTTTTCTCGGCTGCGAAATGAAACGTTTTTAATAAACCCAGAAAATCCTATTAGTTTGGTGACATCCTTAATGAATCTCACTTAACTTCGTATTATTTAATCACGAAAATAAGTAAGAATGAAAAGCCGAAGTACAACAGTCTTTGTAAGGTTTTGTAGTTCATGTTATTGCAAGGGAAGTAAGTCTGGAGCAGTAAAACATATTGAAAATATCGAGACAGGGTTTAAATTTTAACCAATCCTGTGAAGAAAAGTGTTCTTGAAAATGCTTCAAAGAGCAACATATAACCTGAAAATATGTTCACTTTTAGTGCTGCTATAGCATGAAAAATGCCTTTAGATACTAAATTTATCTATGAAAATAAGAAAAAGCTTGTTTTACTTATTTTGCAGTTGTTTATATGATCCAATATTAAGGTTAATTAACAACGACAAAACGGTTAAGCAAATTCGTTCTCGTTGGCGCCGTCGCTTTTAGCTTTTGCCTCGGTTAAAGACTACTTCCTGACAAAGTCGGGATTCCAGGATAAAATATATGAATATGAAGCCAGTTCTATACTGGTGAATCTTATCCTTAAATATCGAAACTATCTGACGAGGTATGTTTTAAACAAATAAATATATCATTAGGTAATACTTATAGTTTTCTCAAATGAATTACCAAATTGCGTCAAGGTTTCGCGACTTCCTTCTTAAACAATCCGTGTCTAATTAGACCAAGAGATAGGCTGCAATTCACAGCAAAATCACTGTTATTTTCTTGTTTTGCCAAAATTAACAACGTCGTAAATATTTGTGGATACATTGTTGGGGCAAGCTCGTAAACATTTTTCTTCAGGGTTAAATTGCTCTAAATAACCATTAAAATATAATAAATCAGATTCGTTTGATTTTCCTGTGGATTTCTAAACATACATCACCGCATGAGAGCAGCCTCTTTTCGCTCTTTCTCTCCTTCCACCTGTCACAGATGTGACCATTGTAGATATACTAAACAATCAGATTATGGCGCCTTGGGAAATCACTAATTAGTTTTTAAGTTAAATGCCTGCTTGATTATTTTCCCTCAAAAAGCCAAATATTATTGTCTTAAAGAAGCAGTTTGTAATTTCCACGCCAGTTCAATTTCCGTAGAGCTTGGTTAAGTCGTGTTTATATAGCCGCGTGTGAAGTGAGTCAAGTACAGAGTTTACCACAGCAGCCTCAGCTAGCTGTTCGCCAGTTCTGATTTACAAAAGTTGTGCTAGGAAATTCCAATGAACTGTTTGATGAGCTGAGTGCAACACAACTATCAAATTTACACCGTGGTAAGTAAGACTTTTATTTCCAGTACGAGTATTCCACAAGTTTCAAACTCAGGAACCTGATATTAAGACAATATGGACATAATTATGTCAAATGGTGTCAGCGTCGTCAAACCTCGAAGACCTCCATTTTATATTTACTAAGTTTTCAAAACAAATTATTGGAAGGAAAAACTCCTTTGATTATTTTCTTCGAATCATACTGCCAAACCTCATTTTAAATAAGAAACAATGAATTTGGAAATTTGGAATAAATTTTGGAAATTGCAAAGGTATTCGAAAATTATATCTCAGTCGTTTAGTTTTCAACGGTGTTGAATGTTCAACGACTGACTGTTCTTTTTGTTCATTGAATGAACAGCCAAATTTTATGAAATTCATGTCTTTTCGACTATCTAGTTAAAAAATTAGACGATACAGAATTCCGAATTTTCAAAAAAATATTTTCTAGTGGCTCGGGTATGCTTAAGAATGCGCGTCATTTTCTCAGACTCCTACTTCAACATCAAACCCTACGTCGCTGGTACTTAAATAGTACTGCTAAAGCTTCTCAGTAGTATCGTATCGATTCACTAACCCCAGTAGCGACCCACTAACCCAACGTGCCGCGCACAGAAGCCTGGCATTCATGAAACATTTTCTCGATAAATCTTATCGGATAGTTTATCTACCTGGCGGTTTGACTTCGTACGATATGTTTGTCGGTAACCACGACTGATAGACTGATACATTTTGCCCGATGTAAATTCTATTTTTATAAATCTAATGCACCGTTCACTTGTTTAACATGATAAGCCGCGCTTAAAGATAACGGGAAGTTTTGGGGAATTTTTGGCAAAATCAATTAAGATGAATAAGTTGGAAACTCATCAAATACCATTAGCAGATGGACTGGTGACTTTTGGGGCGGTGTTTAGTCACAAAATCAATGTATTTCTATCACTGAATGAAATTGCTATTTATTAGAAGGATTTTATCATCAAAATTAATTGAAAATATACGAGAGGTTTTTGCGCGCTGGCAACGACTTTTTGTGAAGAATTCCAGGTACTAACCACCTGATGTAAAAATTCCAATACCTTTTGGTAACAAGTGCGGCTTAACTACACCACAAAGTTTTAGCACCAAAGCAACCTTCGAAAATCTATAGCCTACTGAATATAGCCCTTCGTTGTTGCCAATAAAAGGCGGAGTAAAGTGTAAAAGTCTTTAATATTTGCATTCAACAAGCCTTTACAGTCAAGCCAGCTCAAGCGTGCCTCCCCTAGACTCTATTAATGATTTCATTATTTGAATATTGAGTTGATTACTCACTCTGAGTTTTCATTAAGAAAACTACTGAACACTCCAAACTTCAAAGTCTATTTTATTTTCTACCCGCATTTTGATTGAATTCTTTAACAAGTGCCACATAGGAAAACTCCACAGAAAGGCCAGTATGAAGTTTGCGTGCTTTTCCAATCACAATTCGAGTAGAGAATTAATTTTGAATTCAGGAGTCTGCCGTTTTATTAATGAAAACTCAGAGTGGATAATCAACTTAATATTCGAATCCTAAAACAAGTGCGACTAGGGATTTTTTTACTCGACGCGGCATCTTTAGATTTTCACTCGATTCAAATTATCCAAGCGGTTTTGATGTTTAAAAACATTCTTGGTTAATATGTTTTCTTAGCTTAAGTTTTTTTCCTAACAATAGTTTTTATCTGCCATAGGTTGATGATGGCCTTCAAGTGTCAACTAGTCCTACTGGCCATTGCATTCCTATTAGCGCAATGTACAGGATCACTAGATAAGAAGGATAGCAGATCAACAGAAAACCTGGACCACAAGGCAACAGAATCAGAATCACAAATAGTACAAGAAACAGAGGCGTTAAAGAAAAATTCATTTGTTGGTTCTGTCGAGGGAGAATCTGAAGAAAAGGACAAAAAGAGATCCGCTGACCCTCAACAGCCTGGGCTCTGGGGAAAACGCCAAAACCCTGGATTATGGGGAAGATCCGCTGACCAAAAACAACCTGGACTCTGGGGAAAACGTCAAAACCCTGGATTATGGGGAAGATCCGCTGACCCTCAACAGCCTGGGCTCTGGGGAAAACGCCAAAATCCTGGATTATGGGGACGATCCGCTGACCCTCAACAGCCTGGGCTCTGGGGAAAACGCCAAAACCCTGGATTGTGGGGACGATCTGCTGACCCAATACAACCAGGGCTCTGGGGAAAACGCCAAAACCCTGGATTATGGGGACGATCCGCTGACCCCCAACAGCCTGGGCTCTGGGGAAAACGCCAAAACCCTGGATTATGGGGACGATCCGCTGACCCTCGACAGCCTGGGCTCTGGGGCAAACGTCAAAATCCTGGATTATGGGGTAGATCCGCTGACCCTCAACAGCCTGGGCTCTGGGGAAAGAGAGGACAGCCTGGACTGTGGGGCAAACGCCAGAAAATAGGAATATGGGGGAGATCTGCTGACGCTCAACAACCTGGTTTATGGGGAAAACGCCAAAACCCTGGATTATGGGGACGATCCGCTGACCCAGGACAGCCTGATTTAAAGATTCAAGAAGATTTACAGAAAAAGACAGCAGTACCCAAGCCTAAACACGAATGATTCTCCCTTTGGATCTTTGAAGTCTGAACTATCAAAACCAATGAGAAATCCCCGGACGAGAAATCTTTCAAGCGCCATAATCCTGGCACGATTGACCGTTATATTTACATTACAATGAGAGGCCAATCTTTCCAAAGAAGGACGTTTCTTTGTAATAATAAACCAATTTCATATTAGTTTGAATTTAATACACGTAAGTTTTTTCACAGAAAACGTATGCAAAGACTGTCAATTCAAAGCAGCATTAATAATAAAGCATAAAAAAAGGCCTAATATTCCGGTGGTTTATTTTAGATTATTCAAATGGGCCCAGCATTTCACTTTCAAGTCGGCGCTAGTAGCCGATTGAAACATTGTAAGTGGTAGTGATTATATATTTACAGCAATTAAAGATCACTAAGTGATCTTGTAATACGTCTCGTTTTTAATGGTTTTCTCGGATTGCAAATTTTCAAATCAATTTCAAGGTTCTAAAATTGGTCTATGTACCAAGAAGAGAAATCGAAGGGTTTGGCGACGAAATTGGTAGTTTTACCCGAATTTTTTGCTAGATTTTGCCTTGCGTGCCGTCAGTCTTAAACAAGTCTTACCGCAAAGGATGCCGAGTGTTTCAACACCTCAGAGAGCAGTGTGGTTCAGAGAAGATAAAAATCTCGATGCCTTTTGATTCTAGGGTTTCGGTGCAATGCATGGGACTGACTGAGAAATACTGTGTGTAAAATTGAAAGGGTGGATTATAGGGAATGTTTAGGAGAAAAATACAGAAAAAGTTAGTCAGTCTAAAGGACTGTGAGTGGACTGATGAGAACTGATGGGCATAATTCATCATTCATTGGCGAGTTTTCTTAAAATTCATGGATAAGATGTACTGTACAACTATTTCTCGTTTTCTTTCTTTCATTCATTTTTTTCTTTCTCCTTTTCTTTTCTTTTCTTTTGATTTCTCTTCTCTTCTCTTCTTTCCTATTCAGTTTCTTTTTGAATTTCCTTCTGTAAAAGTAAAGCAAGATTAATAATTAAATGATCACCTTACGATCACCTTATGCACAGAATTTGAAATATTTCATCGTCATTCATCCTAAACATCATTTTAAGTCTTAGGCTGAACTATTCCTCTTACAAACTGTCAGTGAATAGGAAGTCCACGACTCTCCACTATTCGTGATGTATACATGACGTCCTACCCAACGTGCTGGAAGAACTTAACATGGCAGCCAGGTCTTTTTCTCTTTCGTCACATGGGAATACTTGGAGTATTCCCTCCCTGTCTTGTTTTTATCAGAACTTTAGTCAAAGTAGGTATATTTGAGTCCTACAGAACAAAAATCACGATGGCTGAACAGCGCGCTTACAGTCAATCATGGATTTAATGCTATTTACTTTTGGTGCTCGAGTCCGAACATAAACAGCGCACCTCACCCCACCCCCCCATACACACACAAAATTCTGATGAGATCTGAGATCGAGTAAATTACCGTTCCCGCGTCAAACGAACTACTGACCCCACTTCTCATTCATTAACCATCAGCGCGTAGTGTACATCGCTAGATGGTATTCCGACATAGCGTGTGCTTAATGAAATTCCCAAGCTTTAACAGACAAAGACAATACTGAGCACTTTGCAAGTAAAATCTGCACCCCCAGGATTGATATAATAGCTGAGAGATTCCTTAAGGATAGTACATAATGTGTGTTTGCCTTGGGAAGTAATCTACGACGTTCATAAATAAGTGTGCTGAACTTTCAGTTAGTGTTATATCATCATTTAGCTTTGCTGCAAAAACTAGTAAATAGTTCAGTCGATTCTGTTAGTTTTTGTCATTGAAGGTAAGTCGCTAAACTAACTTCCTAAAAGCGTGTGGGACCTGCAGGGTGAAAGGTTCAAACTAACTGCTTAATCTGCTCAGTGGCAAAGATAAAAATGATCTTAATTTTCATTTTCTGTATTTTCATGAATCTTCGACTATTAAAGATTCTGTCTGGGAATAAATTTTCCTAAATTTCTGGAAAAAATTTGACTTTCAAAAGAACAGTTTCTTGGCACGAACGAACTGCTCACTGGAAGATACCTAGCCTTCTTGAATAAGATGAATAAGATGAACAGTCTGGCAAAATACGAACACTAACACTAGCACATTATAATATTTGCTCTTAGAATTAATCTTACAGTACGTGTACGTGTTTTTCTGAGTAAGGATACGAATACTATATCGCAGAAAATACAGCGATAGCGATTTTCCTCGATTTTATACATTAGAAAGATTTCTTGAATCACTTAATGCCATTCCATTAAGAAATGTAGGACAAATTGCAGAGAAAACTAGTTGAATCACAAATAAAATATATATTACACCTAATAATTTTCTCAAGTGACTGCCAAAATGAGCCTACAAAGTGCAAAGATGAATCTAACGTTTTTTTCCCGAGTTTTTTCAGAGTTTGTACTACCAAGCAAGCCATTTTGAACTTCCACAGACAAACATATTAAAAATGTATTTCCAAAGACAAAAGCTAAGCATTCATCTCGGACGTATTTACAATTCGTTGGCGTGTTTCCGTGTAATTTATTATAATCCGAAGTATTAGTTTGAAATTGCTCGCGAATGGTCTCACACGCGAAACAAAACTTACTTAAAGCTTCATATGCCTTAACTTTATATTATACGAAAATTATCCCCAGTCCCCTCGATCCTCCAGCCCAACACGCACACACACACATATACTTTTCTAGCCTATGTAGCTGGCTCTCCGTGTTTGCGGGGGCCTTCCTTACCGCAGACTAACACTCTTTCAAAATAATTTTCTCTAAGCGTTTTTCGCCCGTGTATAATGGGTTTTCAAGTCTTTGGCTCAACTGAGAGATTTTCATTTGCGATGTGGTTACTGTATTGTGCACATGATCAATAAGCTAAAATTATTGGCTAAAAAAAGTATATTGGCTATTCTTTTCAATTATTGTTAAAACCTGTGGCAATTGAATATACTGACTCTTTGAGTGCCGAAAAATTTCAAAGATTTTCCATAAACCCTAAGTAAAACGGTACATCCATGTTGATTTGTCCCTAAGAGTGAACCGATATTTTGGACCGATTTGACAATGAAAATTCGATATCTCATCTAAACATAGCGTAAAAGAAAAAGTTTAGCTCTACAGGCCAGATCTGGGTCTTGTGTGAAGCAAAAAAAAAACAAAACAAACAAAAAAAAAAAAAAAAACCCAGAAGTTCCGAAATGTCATGATTTAGTGCTACGTCAGGTAAACTAAAGATTCCAGAGCCTTTTCTTTTTATGTGATCCCTATTTAATCCGGTGTCGGCAAATAATCTGGTTTAGGAGACTTTGCAATCGCTCCCAGCCTGTTCGATTCTAAGATAGATTACAATAATTTGCAGGCGGAAGGACGACTCCTCTTGCCGCCCTGATAAATTGATGATAGATTTCGTATGCACTGAATCCGTCCCATGCATGTAATGCGTAATTTTTGCCGCCTGAACTGCATGAAAAATAAACTATAAACTGAGATATAATAATGAATGTCAAAAGCGAACTTCTGTCGCTTCATGTAGAGCAACTTTTCTGAGTTGGCTGAATCTTGTGGTAATGACTCAAAGCCTGCGGTAAACCTGACTAACATTAGAATGGTTTTCCACTTTTCGACTAAAACGCCATATCCCCAGTCATACTAACATCTGTAAATTTGTCAATTTTCCACCTACGTTTTCTGGGTCGATATAACATGAATCTTAGGGTTATTTAAGGGTTATTAAAGTAGAGGTGCTCTTTTTAACGCTGGTATACGTTTTTAATTTTAAGTCATTTGAATGCGGCCGCCAATTTGGATAAGGGTCTATTACAGTTAGAACAACAACATCTTTGCATTTGAAAGAAAATTAACATCAAGCTTACTATAATTATTATCGATTTGTCCCCAAGCCACCTTTAAATAATTTATAACGGTTTTCACATCAATACAAAAAAAGCAATGAAAAATCCTATGATATTATGTTCCTACTAGAGTAACTCTAAGTAACCTATAGTTGCCTTATGATCATAGATTGACTGCTATCAGTTGCCCTTGGCACCCCTTAAGACGTGCGTGTTCAAACGGTGAACCTGCAAAATGTCATTGGTTTGTGGTGTGTTCACGCTCTTGCTCGTTTTGGATCTTTTTTGGACCTTGGGGTGAGTATGGATTTGTTAGTGTTACATCGATGGTATATTGAAGTTTAGATGTTAATATTCACTCGGTTTTCTTGGTCTCTCGTGTCTCACTGTGCTTTAAAGTATTGGGAAAATGAAGGAAGATGAAAAGGAAGGAAGAGAGGAGCGAAGAGATGAAGGCAGAAGGCAGGTGGAAAGGGACAGACGAAGACGAAGCAAAAAAGAAAAGGAAGAAAGGGAAAATTGAGGAGGAAAAGATAAGGAAGGAAGAAAAATGACAAAAAGTAAAACAAAAAATAAAGGGAAAGAAAGAAACGAAACGAAACGAAGCGAAGAGAGGAAGAAAAACCCAGCCCAGCTGAAAGCAAAATTGTTTACTTTATCGATCGATTTACGAAAATTAATATCTCAAAAGAATTCAAATCATAGTATGGCAGGGTAGACAAATGTTCCATTAAGGGAGTTAAAAGCCACTTACGTTTCTCGTATTTTTTCAGACAATGTCAAGTGGAAAACTTGTTCAGAACCAACGATGATGTTGCAAGGGAATTGAAAAGTATTTTAGCTGGATATGACACGAAACTACGACCAAACTATAATGGTGAATAGCGATTAGTATCGAGTACAATTATATATTTTGCTTTGATCAGGCAATAAATATTTGAATAGCTATGGATGGATGGGATGGATGGATGGATGGATGGATGGATGGATGGATGGATGGAAGGGTGGATGGATGGATGGATGGATGGATGGATGGAAGGGTGGATGGATGGATGGATGGATGGATGGATGGATGGATGGATGGATGGATGGATGGATGGATGGATGGATGGATGGATGGAAGGAAGGAAGGAAGAAAGGATGCATGCATGCATGCATGCATGCATGGATGGAAGGAAGGAAGAAAGGATAAATGCATGCGTGCATGGATGGATGGATGGATGGATGGAAGGGTGGATGGATGGATGGATGGATGGATGGACAGATGGAAGGAAGGAAGAAAGGATAAATGTATGCATGCATGGATGGATGGATGGATGGAAGGAAGGAAGAAAGGATAAATGCATGCATGCATGGATGGATGGATGGATTCACAAATGAAAAAGAAAAAGGTAAAAGAGAATATCTTTATCATCTTCTGGCTCTTCTTTTGTGTTACCCAGGGGCCAACACCAGAATTTTGTTTTAGTATCTTTTAAAAGGCATTCAAACTATAATCGTGTGAAAATCACCTTTGTTTTGCATTGTCGACTTAACTGATAAATATGTAAAGTTCCAATGTATAAACAATCAGTTAACTCACTAGAAGAAAAACATGATTTTTTACTTACACGATGGACATATGCATGAACTACACAAGACTACCGACAGAAAATCAAAGAGACTGAAGCACAGCCTAGCTTTCTAACTCTTTGGCCTAACCACAGATAACGTCATAGATAATTGTATGTTATAAGGGTCTATGTATTTGTATATTGCCCTCAACGCTATAGTAGTGCTAATACTGTGCATTGCTAGCTCATTAGTTTGTGAAAATACCTTTGACTGAACTATTGCATTTAGATAATTGAAAAGTAAATTAAAAAGCAGAATTCTTTAACAAATTGGTACAATCAATTAAATGCTCCCCCACAGCAACGTTAGTACTTCTTTTTTCACTTTTTTCATATAATATATAGTTTGAGGGCTTAGTAATTATTAATGACCATAGGTAATAGAAAGTGTTGGTTCTTTCAAATGACTTTTATTCTGGATCTGACACAACACCCAATCACAGCGCTTGGATAAGGCAGCCATCTGAGTGTTATGGTAACAAAAATTTCTCGCTAACGCAGTCTCGTGGTTTTTTTTTTTTGTTTTTTTGTTTGTTTGTTTGTTTGGTTGGGTTTTTTTTAATCTCTCGTAGGCGCTCCTGTCGAAGTTTACACCGATTTTTCAGTTGCTTCGTTCGGCAGCCTCGATGAAGTCAACATGGTATGTAAGTTGTGGATACAAGATGTTTGAGTAATCCTTGAATGCACGCACAGCCATTGTCGATGCCATAGACAGTTCGCGTAGCTTTAGCAACTGAAGACGCAGCTACGATTACCACTACCAAAAATTGTCTCTTTATTCCCGGAGAGAAGAAAAATCTGAATAACAAAGCACTTTGACAAAGCATTCTGACAGTGGTAATCAAATGACGCAATCATACACAATCGTGAAAACGTCCTAGTGAAAAGATCTATGGCAATTTTTTGACGTATTCCAGTTGCAATATTAAATTATTTTGCTTGGTCACCAATAGTCATGGTCACAATTAATCATGGCATCGTACAAATTAGAGCAGATTTCGCATGACTGTGAAAAAGTCGCGGCACGGTCAGTGCCGTAAACGTGCCTTGCCGCGACCGTGATGTTTTCTAGAACTCCAAAGTTCCTTGCCGCGCCTTGACCGTGTCCGCGCCGTGTTCGTGCCGCGACTTTTTCACAGTCATGCGAAATCTGCTCTATAATTCACTCTCACATTAACTACATAACTTTGAGTAGATTATTGGAAACGATACGGCAAATTCGTTCATGGCCGCGCGCATGCTCACTTGTACTCAATTACGAGTCACTTCCAAAATACAGAGAAAACAGTAAATTTTGATTTAAATTTTGTCTTACCTCAAATGTTACTACGGTTCTTCAATCTCCACAAGTCCCAAACCACTCTTCATCTATCTTGCCCCTGGTTCGTGTTTCTTGTGTGGAATACGTTTAAAATGGTTCCCGAGTTCGCTAAAAAGTAGGTAAAATCAGATAAACATCCGCCGTACTTGTCTTTGTAACGTACCCGAGATGTCGTACAGTTGTTGTAGCTCAGAACATCTTTGCGTCGAGCTAACTTCCACAAGTCGGTGGATTCGAATGTCCAAGTGTCCTTTTCAAATAAGTCCTTAATAAAACTGCCTAAAATGTCCTCTTTTGATAGTTCCAAAATCATTTAAAACTTGTTAGTTGGTTGATGATTACCTCAGTGTTGTCCTTGCCAAATTTAAAGGGCCAGCTCCGCTCCGTTTTGGTGTTACACTTCGTTTTATAAAAGGGTTTGAATACTGGCATCTTTGCTTTACGCCATCTTTGCTTCGTTCTTAAGCTTAGTGACCATGCCCTCTCTGACAACACACAGGGGTGGATCCAGGAATTTTTTCAGGGAGGGCTGCACTATTTGTGTTAAGGACTCAAGCACCAAAAGTAGATAATAATAAAGCCATAATTGACTTTAAATCGCTCATCTCAGGGGAGGGGGAAGCACCCCCTGTACCCCTCCCCTGGATCTGCCCCTGACACAGTCAAACCAATCCAAAAAGGTATTTCAAGGGTTTAGTATTTGGCAGAAAGATCAGGAAAAAAACTTGTCGGACGAATAGCTGAGCCCGCAATGAGATAATCTCTTGTTTTAAGAATCATACAAGTGACGCTATCGGCTCAATACAATGCATTATGGCTTATTTGCATCTCATCTGCACACAGCATATTATTTACTTATGAAAGGGAGTATAATAGACAATCACAGTCAACGCCCCTGATCTTAGTTATGCAGCTTGTAATCTACAAAGAAAGCCTCTTTTAGTTCTAAAATACAGTATCTTGCTCTACGAACATCAGTGGCACATCCACTGACTAATGGCTACTAACCTCATATATGTTTTATTGAGCGTCCCATCTACGTGCCAACAATGTCATCCGCAGACTGTATGAAATTGTTCGCCATAGTAACAGTCAGGAAACGATACGGCAAGTTCGCAGCCGTACTGCAGCGGTACCGCAAGTTACCATATAACTACACCTTGTGATTGGATGATTCATACCTAAACAATAGACAGCCATTTCAGTGTTACTGCATACCGTACCGTGTACGTGCTGTATAAGTCAGTACTATACGTTTCCCACTCATACAAGAACTGCTCTGTGTACCTTCATTGTAACTTCCTTTGCGTTCAATGAGCCAAATAAAATCTATGGCCAATGTTACAATAGGCCTACGAAACCACCTCTTCAGATTTTATTGATAATGGCTGTTGCATTTGGATCCACAGAAGTACAGCATTGACATGTTTTTCCGTCAGTCATGGACAGACCCAAGACTTCGTCATCGAATGAACGAAACTCTTACCTTGACTTTGGGAACTAAACACCCAGCCGATTTTATTTGGGTTCCAGACACTGTGTTCCTTGATACCAGTAATGCCAACCTGCATACAGTCATGGTTGCTAACCATAAACTTGACATCAACCCAGATGGACGTATCCTCTGGGGATCACGGTCAGTTAAATGCAGTATTGTAGATAAAACACAGTCAGTGCTTGCTTGACTCAGGTTTCATTTCATAGCCTCTAATTTAGAATTCATTTTTAAGGGAGTAGAAAGGTATTATAAATCTCTTATTTATGACGCCTGGTCTATCTCGCGCCCTCACCGTCCTCGCTCCAGCCCACGTAAAGAGCAAACCCATTTAATTCCTCCTTGTGAAAGTACAATACTGCTCAGAAACACTGACTAATATTCCTACTACTACTACTACTGCTGCTGCTGCTGCTGCTGCTGCTGCTGCTGCTGCTGCTACTACAATATTTGAGCAAGTCTAAACGCTCTCCGTACTGAGTGTTTCTCCCTTTCTTCAGTTAATTAAAAATGTATAATTCCGCGCCTTTCTTTCTTCTGAAGAGACTGTCAGAAAGTGTAAAATATAAAATGAACAAATGAGTGAATGAACTCTTCTTTCAGTAAGGGAATCGTAGCTTCTATTAAAATATCTTCTGTGTCTAATCCAGTCCCTTGTGGGATTCATCTAAAATGTGCGTCTTCCTAGTCAACTTGTAGTCACTCGTGTTATTGCTTGGTTTTTAGGGCGACAGTCACAGCACGTTGTTACATGGACCTACACAGGTTTCCAGTAGATCAACAATCCTGTCCACTCAGTGCCGTAAGCTGTAAGAGCCGAGACAGACTGATTTTTATTTTATTTACAGCTAACCAATAAAAAAACAACTTAGTGTCTTTCTTTGCTCTGCTCCAATAGTCGTTTTCCGAGAGATGCGCGAACGCTTTCATCAAATATCGCGGGCGGACTTGAAAACGAGGCAATTTCAGGCAGAAGCGCATGGAAACTGCAAAATTACATACGATAAAATAAATAAAACAAATCGTACCGACGGAAAAGCTCGTACAATAACATTATTAAAGAAATATACGTCTTTTTAACGTGTTTGGAGAATGAATTGAAGGTGTTTTGCTTTGCGATTGACCAATTCAGTTTGTAATGCCGAAATATTTAAAGGCATTAGTCGGTTTTGGGGCACAAAATGTCTAGTATGATTTTGCTTAAAGAGCCCTGGAAATACCCGCCATTTCTACGTTCGCTGTGTTGCTGGCTGATGAAAATAAAGGGTATCGAAAGGTTAGGAGACGGTTGTGCATTTCCCGGACGTCTACAAGCATCTACAAACATTCGCGCAGCCAAAATGTATTAGACTTATTGGATTTACCAAGCGAACATGAAATAATCGAATAGGCCATTTTACAGTTCCTGCCGCCATTTTGAAAAATGCACGAGAACGAGGCTGAAGTTGA